>JASDQU010680283.1:0-20483 GCA_032191745.1 Picea mariana | reverse complement strand
TTTCCTGGTTCTTTTGGCCTTAGGATCGACCCCACTGAAGTGCGACACGAAACCTTCTATGCTGCTTTAGAAGTGTCATAATTAGGTGGTAGATCCTTCCTCTACATGGATGCCCTAGGTAGATCCTTTGCTGCATTTTGGCATCCATGTTGTAAGTTTTATCCATAGGCTTGGCATTCCTTTTTAGTCCCACCATGATTACGTATTGAAGCCTCATTCTTCTTTCTAGTCATCACTTTTGGATTTACCCACGAGTCTCCCTAAAGAGCATGGTTTGTTGTCTTTCAAGCTCACTTAAACTATGAAAGCAACATCTAACGAGAATTCATTTATTCTTTTCGGTCTCATCTGGATTACTTGAGAAAAGAATCCCCCTTGGAGACTTCTTTAAGCCCTTTTCAAACTCTCTAAAATTGAAAATATTGTTGAGCGATCTTGTTGCCCTTCATGCTCGCCAAACTCAAATTTGAAGGCACATCTATCCGGCGGTAGTTTACCAATTTTTCGGTCTGGATGGTTAATTTGTGAATAAAGGTATGCCCTAGGAGCTTTGGTTTGCTAGGAGAGTATTCTCAAGTGTAAGTTTAACCCTTTTTTGAGCCTGCGAGACTAAATTTTTTAAAAAGGAGCATTCTCCTTGGTTTTGGTTTATCTCTTTTTTGGGCCTTGGACATTACTTACAAAAAATGAACCCCCTTGGAGTCCATAGTTAAGCTCTTTTCAGACTCCCTAAATATGAAAAGATCGTCGAGTGACCTTGTTCCTTTCACACTCCTTAATTGGTTCAGAAAGAACATCTATTTGGCATGAGTTTAACCCTTTTTTCCAGCCAATAGATTATCCAAGAAAAAGGTACGCCTCGGGAGACATGTCTCGCCGGGAGAGTTCTCCTAAGTTATATTTTATACTTTTTTGAGCTAAGGATACTAAACTTAGAAAAATGTTGTGCGTCCATAGTTAATCTCTTTTCAGACTCCTTAAAATTGAAAAGATATCTGAGTGATATTGTCTCTATCACACTCGTTAAAATGGTTTTGAAGATAGGTCCTCTTGGTATAAGTTTAACCCTTTTTCGAACCGACTGGACTAGTTACGAAAATAGGAACTCCCTGGAGTCTTCTTTTAGCATTTTTTCAGACTCTCTAAATGTGAAAAACCATCGAGCTTACCTTCTCTGGGCTCATAAAAATCAACATGGAAGGAGTATCGTTGTGTTATACCTAATCGCATCGCATGTCTCATACTTGCCTCTTTGGCCTAATGTCAGCTCCATGTTGCTATCAACTGAACCTTCAAAGCATTCCTTAAATGCAAGCCTTGCAGCATTTTTTTCCCTTGCGATCTGACACCTTGACCCATGGAGGAATTTTCCCGAGTTTCCTTATCCTGCACATGTCTCCTTTCCTTGAGCATCAATATGTTCCAGGCACTTGGAACTAGCTTGCTTGACTGCGACACTCATTCCTCCTTTGTAATGTAGCATTCTTTTATTATCTTTCAAGCTCGTTAAAAATTTGAAAAAGACAAAAAAATAAAATATTCCAAAAAGAGGGGACGGGATATATATTCTTTTTTCAGTAGCAAGATAGTCTCCCTTGGACAAAGCACATCCTATGTTTGTTCATCAAACATTGGGATCTAGTATGACCTTAGGAAGTTGTTATCATTACATAGATATGTGTCCTCCTCCATTTAGTTACTCTTTCAAACATATGAAGAGTTTGTGGTGCCTCATGTATCACAAACTTATTTCAAATATTCAGTTGCATGAGTCTCATCATTTGTCATGCTTTTGTCCAAGGGAATTTTTATCCAACCTGAGTCGTCCATTCTGTATTTTATCTCTTTCCTTTCATGAGTCGGCCATCCCAAGAGTCCAGTCAAGTCCAAATTCAAAATCGACGAATTTATGTGCCTGATGATCAAGATCCTCCAATCTCTCCCCGACGTTATGTCGAAGACCTCAGGGTGGTGACTCTTAAACTCCTATTGTACTCCTACCTGAGTTTTGAAGATCTTGAAGCTGTTTCTCAAGTTATGAAGATGCTCATCTCCAGCCATAGGTGTTGATGTTTCTTAAAGATGCATATTATATTGTACTTGTATATCTTCAAATGATTTTGCAATGTAGATCCATTATGTATTTCTCATGGCTACACTTTATATAAACATTTATATGATATAGATCTGCAGTGTACTTTATTGGAAGCCATGATTAGTTCATCACGAGCATGGGTATGCCCGCCTTGGAGAGATTATCATTTTTTTGTAGATGGCACGCTCCCGAAATCTATTCCCGGGCTCACTCAACTCTGTGCCTTCCCACTGGTAAAGATATTGTAATGTATTTCAGCCAATAGTTTCTCTTCTGACCTCACACATTAGGGGGCATCTGTTATAGTCCAAAAATGCATTACCTATGCATACATGACATTGGCCTTTCCACTTACATATTTTTCCAAAATACTGTTGAGGCTTCTTCTTAAAAAACTATTTTTTGGAAAATGTATGTGTCATGTTGAACTGATAGCCGCGTACACACGTGTGTTGAATACTAGTTATCCCACGTACATACGTGAGTTGCATAATAGATAGCCCGCGTTTACCTCCAAAAGTTGCAAAAAATACAAAATTGCAAGGAATTCGACGGAGTTTATGGGATATAGAGGGTTTCCCAACCATTTTACCCATTGTATCTCATCCCCATACCGAATAACCATATTTTTCTAATATAAAAATAGGTCTTGGGGTATCATTTACAACAACAAGCAAGAGAATAAGAAAACTCTGCCAAAATCCCTTCCCCTTCTTAGCCCAAGTTTTTCATTATATTCTAAGTTTTGGCCTCAGCATTCCCCTCCATCCCTTTCTCCTTTCCCAAGTGATAAGTTGGTTGTGAGAAGTTTGCATGGGATTGATGCACTTGGAGCCACGATAGAGGAGCCCAGATCTGGTGCATGGAGCGATTGTCGACGAAGGTTGTAATCTTTGTGATCTTAATATTGAATAAAAGAATTATTTCCTGCCCCAAGACATTATGTCTATATGATTTTATTGATTTATACATTTATGTCTATATCTGGACATTGAAAGTGATAAGTAGAGATTGTGTGTGTTGTAACATTGTTTTCCTAATCTTTTTGCAGGTCATCTTTGGGAGGAGACCCGTAATATAGGAAGTTGCAAAGGCGAAAGAGGTCTACACCAGCCGCAAGGACCAAAGGTACACCCACTGACCTTATTTCCTCTCTCTTGTCTTTTAGTTTAGATAGTTTTGGGGTAGCCTAGGAATAGAACTATCTTTTAAGAGAATTCAGTGCTCTGCATGTACCTCGACTCAGTATAGGGGGATTTTCCCAACTAGCAATGCTCTCCACCATAGTGGTTTCCATACATATTATTTCCAATGGGGATAGGCATAGGAATATACAAATTAGAAGTAGATGCAACCAAACATATGATCCCATGTGTGGCATGAGATGCCCCAAGCTGAACTTGGCGGGTGGAATCAGAATGAGGGGTGTCATGTAGAATAGAATATAAATATATTGATTGGGCATAGATAAGGTCATATCGCTAAGCCTTTGTGATATCTTCCTCCTTAGTTTGGGGAAAATTTGATGCAATGTCTTTAGTTATGATAGGAAGGAGAGATTTTAGAAACCAATATAAAAAAAGAGAATCATCTAACCTAGTCTTGCACAAACTCTTTCTATGGCACCACTCATGGATATGATCTATAATATGAGTCGTAGTGTTTTACTGACATGAAAGAAGGATCTCAACTCCCTCATTATATCTAATAGGTAATTCGGAAAAGGTTACGAATAATGTCACAATGGACAAAAAAATAGGATGCGATGTTACAGGTTGTTCGAGTTTTGTCGCAACTCCAATGAGGGTGTGTTAAAATAAGTGTAAACTAATAGAATCATCAATAATGTTATTGGAAGAAATAATAGGTGAAAGGACATGATGTGGTTGCAATATTATTCTCCAGCACTCTCCTCAAATTTAGGGATATTTGAGGGGACCTTAGTAAGCATAAGGGCCAAGTAGGATTGTGCTAGATAGGAACATTGGTAAGCCAAGTCAAATATGGGAGATTTAAACTAGCCACAAATGGGAGGTTAGTTGTGTGATTTTCATTTATGTTCACATTAGGATTTGCATTGGGATTGGGATTCAAAATATTTTCAGTGATATTGGAAATTGGAATTATCAGTTGGGAAGATGCACTAGAGCTAGATGAGAACAAACTCGACTTAGACAAGCTTGATTCAGATGAGCTCAAAGGTGAAGAAGGATCTGATGGAGGTTGGTTGAATTCAATTCTCAAACATTGAGTGGGAGAAATAACATGTCCAAGGATTCCAATAATTGGTTTTAATCCCTTGAATATATGAGAATGACTAAGGGAAATGGGAGGTGCAATCTTGAATAAATGTTAAATCTCACCTACAAAGTAATATCGCCTAAATATTAGTAGAGGGAAAATACCAAATTATTCTAATTCAATGAAATATTAAATTGGACTAAAGTGAAAAGTGGGTGTAAAGTGTTCCAATAAGGTAAAGAATAAAAGTAAAACAAATTCACCCTGGAAAGAAAAGACTCACTAACCTAAAGGTGATGCTACTCAAAAAGTGTAAGAATAAAATAAATACTCTTCCCATTGTTTCTCAACAAATGGTAATCAATTCCACCATGAAAAATAACTAAAGAGCCAAACAAGGGCCTTCCAAACACTCAAATTGATGGGATATGAGGTCCACCAATAGAGTAAGTGAAGGTATGAATGATGCAGTTATAGTGAAAGATACTAGGATCCAATCACGTTGGCCATCAACTATCTGTCTCAGGTACCCTCCCTCCTACGAGAGCCATCGAAGTAGGATCCTAAAGAAAATCCACTAAGCTACCTCTTCATGAATATGTGTAATAGGTTACCTTACCCTCAAGCTGAAATCAAATTATCGAGGGATCTTCAGTATGAAAGAGCTAGGAGTTTCAGTGAAACAAGTCCCAACCTTGGCATTATCCACACTGAAGAGTGTGCCTATTGACAAATAAGTGTTGGTCCATATATGATAGAAAGGATTTTAAAGCACCCTTAATACAAAAACTATGCCTCAAATGTATAAGGTTGTAATCAATTATTTGGATGTCTATCCCCACAACCCTAGTCTAACCAAAATGGTTTTTTTCCCTCAAGTGAAGAATTTTAGTTAGTTTAACTTAGTTGTTACTTTTAAGACAACTTGGCGACATTAACTAGGTATTTTTGTTTAGGAGTGTTATGTGTGCACTAGTAGTGTGTACAATGGTAAAATAACTTTAAACTAATGTTGGAAAATAAAAGTGCAAGGATGAAAAAGAAACTAATGCCAAATACTTAAGAAAAATGGATTCTTTTTCCTTGAAAAAAAATGGAACTTTTAATTCTTATGCGAACACACTTTTAATGCAATCAATAAGTAAAATGTATAAACATGTGTAACATACTCGTTTCCCCCTAGTCTATAATTATATTATGACTTAAAGACTAGAACAGACAAACAATATGAATGTATTTTGTTTAATTAATGAAAAAAATACCTATGAAGCCAATTGAAGGGTGGAGCACTAGTACTAACCATGATACCGCGAGCGGAAACTGGTGAGGGGTTGCATGATTGCCTTGCTTGCCAGAAATTGGCATTCACCAGAGAGCATTTTTTCCTAAATTGTCAAAGTTCACCTTTTTGAATTTCTCTTTTTCCATTTTTCCCAAAAATCAGTTAATGAAGGAGGTTGGTAGTTGAGCAACCAACTAACCATGATAATGGAAGTATGGAGAATTGGATGGTACAACTGAATAATTTCAGCCAGGGTACAATAAGTACCACTTGTTGGTTATGGATCCTAATTATATTCCTAATTCAGAGGTTAGTTTAAGCCATACTTGGACCCCATTTCCTGGCGGGGGGTGTTGGGGGGCTTGCCACCCACCCCCCCCACAATTTTCGCCATAGGAATCCAAGGGGTGGCGCGGGGGGAATTCTTTTAGCCCCCCTTGGGGGGGGATTCGGAGGTAACACCCATGAAGAAAAATTTTGGGAAAAATTGCCTTGTAAAATATTTTAATTTTATAGTCAATATGGACCATTCATTATAAGGTCACAGATCTGACGGTAGAAGTTGTTTTAGGGTTTTTTTCCCTACAAGGAAACCCTATTTTATGAGGGAATTGTATTGTAGTTGTGTATTATCGCGAATATCGTATTCTGAGAGAGGAGACTGTGAGATAAAGAAGAGGAAGTTACAGCGGGTGTGTTGTAGGTTGTATCCCTTCATTTTGTTGGATAATAAGAAGGAAGGACTTGGCAATTTCTCTGGTGGACGTAGCCCACACTGGGTGAACCACGTATATCTATGTCTCTATTGTATTGTGTATATTTTGTGTTTTATTTTTGCATTTTTTTTTATTTTATTGCTCTGCGGTCTTCTTTTTCTAACAACTAGTATCAGAGCGAAAGGTAACTCACAAGAAAAGAGGGTTCTTGGTTCGAGTGGGAGCAATGGTGGAAGATGGAAAGTTTAGGGTCAAGAAATTTAATGGCCAAAAATACCAATTATGGAAGATCTAGATGGAATATTGTTTATATCAAAAGTATCTATTCCTACGATTGGGTGGAATAGGAAAGAATCTGACGGCCATGAAAGATGAAGAATGGGAGGTTCTTGATAGAAAGGCACTAGAAATGATATGGTTGATCCTGGCAGTGTCAGTGGCTTTCAATATTTCGAAAGAAAAGACAACGAAGGAGATAATGGACGCATTGGCTAAATTGTATGAAAAACCCCCGGCGTCCAACAAAGTATTTCTAATGAAGAGATTATTTAATATGAAGATGTCAGAAGGTGGGTCTGTTGCAGGTCATTTAAATGAATTTATTACGGTTACTAATCAGCATAGTTCTGTAAAAGTGGACTTTGATGATGAGGTCGGGGCTCTTCTAATATTGTGTTGATTGCCAGAAAGTTGGAACGGATTGGTCATGGATGTAAGTAACTATGTCTCTGGTTCAAACACTCTAAAATTTGATGATGTTGTTGGTTTTATCCTTAGCGAGGAAATGTGACAGAAAATAACTGGTGAGACATCATGTAATGCGTTAAACATGGAGAACATGGTAAGCCAAAAGGATAGAGGAAAGGGCTTAGGGAACCATGGGAATTCTAGGAAGGGCAGATCCAAATCCAGACTAGGAAAGATAGAGTGCTAGAATTGTGGGAAGAAAGGACATTTGAAGAAAGACTGCAAAGCTCCAAAGAAACAAAGAGATGGACATCAGGAGAAAAATCAGGAAGAAAATGTAAAAGTCGATGTGTTACAAGATGCTTTGATTCTTTCTGTAGATAATATTTTTTAGTCTTGGGTAGTAGATTCAAGGGATTCATTTCATGCCATGCCCCATAGGAAACATTTTCTAGATTATGTTTAAGGTGATTTTGGACAGGTTCATTTGGGTGATGATGCACCATGTAAAATTGTTGGAATGGGAAAGGTACAAATAAAACAAAATAATGGAAACAAATGGTTGTTGAAAGAGGTAATAAATGTTTCAGATCTAAGGAAAAAGCTAATTTCAACTGCACAGTTGGCAAGTGAAGGTTGTATATCTATATTTACAGATAAGACATGGAAGGTCACCAAAGGATCACCGGTGATAGCAAAAGGAGAGAAGGTAGGTACATTGTATTTATGTACTAGTAATATTGACTCTTCTATCTCTTTAGCTTCTATAGGAGTGGATACAGAACTGTGGCAACATAAGCTTGGACACATGAGTGAGAAGGGGATGCAGATACTTCACAATAGAAATTTGTTTCCAAATATTAAACAAATTGATTTGGATTTTTGTGAGCATTGTGTTTATGGAAAACAGAAGAGAGTCATATTTCTCAGAGTCGGAAAAGAAAAGAAGAGTGAAAGGTTAGAGCTTCTGCATACAGATGTATAGGGACCAGATCATGTATCATCTCTTGGTGGATCTCATTATTATGTTACTCTTATTGATGATGCAACTAGAAAAACTTGGGTTTATTGCATTCAACAAAAATATGATGTTTTTGGTACTTTTAAGAAATGGAAAGCTTTGGTTGAGAATGAGATAGGAAAAAGGTTGAAGTGTCTCAGATCGAACAATGGAGGTGAATATTGCAGCAAGTATTTTGATGAATAATGTTCATACCATGGGATTCGTAGAGAGAAGACTGTTCTAGGAACACCACAAGAAAATGGTGTGTCAAAAAGGATGAATAGGACAATCATGGAGCATGCAAGGAGTATGAGATTGCATGTTGGGTTGCCCTTACATTTCTGGGCAGATGTTGTAGATACTATTGTTTACTTAATAAATATACCTTCAATCTCTTTGGATCATGGAATTCCATAGGAGGAATGGACAGGTTAAAAAGTAAACTATTCTTTTTTGAAGACTTTTGGTTGTAGAGCATTTGTCCATATTGATAAAGAAAATAGAACAAATCTTGAGGCAAAATCCAAGAAATATACCTTTATTAGATACAGTGTTAATGATTTTGGTTGTTGATTATGGGATTATGAAAATCACAAAATCATTAGGAGTAGAGATGTCATAATCAATGAAAAGTTCATGTACAAAGATCAATTGCAGGGAAAGAAATAGGAAAAAGAAAAACCAGAATACACAGTGCTTGATGAGATCACTGAAAAAGAAATTCCAAAGGTACTAGAAAATCAAAATGTACAACAATAGGAGCATCTGGTACCTCAAACTCCTACAAGTGTTTTTAGAATATCTACCAAGTTAAGTAGAACCCTTGAATGATACTCTCCTTCATTGTATTATTTATTGTTGATTGATTCTGGTGAACCAGAAAGTTATGAAGAGGCAATGCAAGTACACACTAAAAAGAAGTGAGAGCAAGGCATGAAAGAGGAAATGGATTCCTTCATAAATAACTAGACTTGGGACTCAGTTTAGTTGCCTAAAGGAAAAAGAGCATTGCAGAATAAATGGGTTTACAAGTTGAAGGAAGAAGATGGATGAAAAAAGTGGTACAATGATAGACTTGTTGTAAAGGGGTTTGCACAAAAGAAAGGTATAGATTTTGATGAAATATTTGATCTTGTTGTTAAGATGAATTCAATTATGACTATTTTAGGTCTTGTGGCATTAGACGATTTGCATCTTGAACAGTTAGATGTAAAAACAACTTTTTCTCCATGGGGATTTGGAGGAAGAGATGTATATGCAGCACCCATAGGGGTATGAGGTCAAAGGGAAGGATAATTTGGTATGCAGGTTGAAGAAGAGCTTGCATGTCTTAAAGAAAGATCCAAGGAAGTGTTATTTGAATTTTGACAGGTTTATGACAGACCAAGGTTATTGTAGATGTCATTTTGATCACTGTGTTTATTTTAAAGGGATAGAAAATGGAAGGTATATTATCTTTCTATTGTATGTATATGGCATGCTTGTTGCAAGGTCTAATATGCAAGATATCAATGTGCTCAAGAAGAAATTAGCTAATTCATTTGTGATGAAGGATTTGGGTGTTGCAAAGAAAATTCTTTGTATGAGAATAACAAGAGACAAGAAAAATTGCAAATTGACATTGTCTCAGGGTGAGTACATAGAGAAGGTATTGGAGAGGTTTAGAATGTGGAATGAAAAACTACTTAGTACACCTTTGGCCATCCATTTAAAATTAACTAAGGAAATGTGTCCCAAGACACGGGAGGAGATAGAATACATGTCTAGGGTCCCTTATTCATCAAACAGTTGGCAGCTTGATGTATGTGATGGTTTGCACAAGACCAGATATTGCACATGCAGTGGGAGTTGTGAGCGGGTATATGAACAATCCAGGTAAAGAACATTGGGAGGTAGTAAAGTGGATTCTTAGATATTTGAGAGGCAATTTTACTCATGCATTATGTTTTGGAGGTTCATACATTGTTCTACAGGGATATGTTGATTATGATATGGCAGGTGATAAAGATAGCAGGAGGAGCACCACGGGGTATGTTTTTTACTGTAGGTGGAACAACAGTAAGTTGGATTTCAAAACTACAAAAGGTTGTTTCACTTTCAACAACAAAAGCAAGGTATGTTTCTCCTACATAGGCTAGTAAAGAAATGATTTGGTTACAAAGGTTTATGGTGGAATTGGGAAAGAATCAAGAGAATAGTAGGTTGTACTGTGATAG
The DNA here is from genome assembly GCA_032191745.1 of Picea mariana. Classification (NCBI taxonomy): domain Eukaryota; kingdom Viridiplantae; phylum Streptophyta; class Pinopsida; order Pinales; family Pinaceae; genus Picea; species Picea mariana. The sequence goes on along the minus strand of JASDQU010680283.1, from coordinate 10,243 downwards.
AAAGAGTGTCATTCATCTTGCAAAGAACTCAACCTTCCATTCGAATACTAAGCATATAAAGCTCAGGTACCATTTCATACGATCCGTCTTGGAAGATGGATATTTGAATTTGGAAAAGATACATCCTAGCTAGAATCCTTCATACATGTTAACAAATGGAGTAAACAGGGAGAAACTGAGTTCCTGCTCAGTTTCAGTTGGTCTTCAAGGATGAAGGTGAAGATGAGAAATTTGATAGGTCCAAGGTGGAGTATAGTCTAGCAGGTACAACAATAGTGGAGTTGTTGTGATCAATCTCCAAGTAGGAGATTTTTGGTTGTGGAGCCTGATTATCTTCCTGATTCAGAGGTTTGTTTCAACCGTACTTGGACCCCATTCCTTAATGGGAGGTGTTATGACATTTGGATTGATGTGGCAACACACGTGGATGATGATGTGTTATGAAACATGGTTGTGTGATGTGGCATCCAGATCCAGATTTGTGTTTTGTATGACTTTAAGGAAAACTCGTATTTCTAGATTTTCATATGGATATGGTTCCATTCTACGAAGCTCCGCTAGGCATGGAGGGAAAGGGAAATTTGGAACCCTTACTTTATTTTAAAAGGGCCTTTAAATGTTTTATAGAATCCAAGATATCTGAATTGCCACATTTCCATCTGCATTGTTTCGGTATCTAGATCCGAGCTTTCTTTTATGAGGTTTCCTCTTGGGTTTTCCGTATTCCTGGATATCCAAATTGTTGCGGTTACTGCTTCAGGGTTTCTTTATGAGTTCAACACTCCATCACTTTAGCGGGCACCTGGACTTTTGTTTCAAAGGGGTTTAAAGTCATATCTAGATTTCTAGATATCTAGATGGTCATGGTTCCATCTGTGTAGTTTTGTTTAGGAGGGATGTCGATATGGCATATGCATTTGGATTTTTGAAATTAAAAGGTAATCTGGGGTATCCAGATCCAGTCGGGCATTTAAAGGCATTTCTTAAGAAATCTCGGATCTCAGATTGTGGGGTCCATTGACCCTTCATCAAAGGAAGCATCCATGTCGGATGGCACATGAGACATGGTCCATATGCATTGGATGATGTCATCCCTAGAACTTTACGATGCCATAAATTTCTCTCTAGAGCTTAGAATCAAGCATGGAGACAGTCATTGGAAAGCTCTTGAGGAGAAAATTTGTGCTATGCGCTTAGATTTGGTGATTGAGATAAGTTTAAGAAAAGTGATTTTGATGGGATAAGGAGAATTTGTGTACGCCCCACCCACTTAATGAAGTTTAGGGATTTGAGTGTGTTACAACATGAAATAGATAAGTGATAGTGCAATCCTTTAAATAAAATGCAAGAATATGAAAAATGACACTAAATATAATAATACTAAGAATGTGATGGATTATTTTCTCAATCAAATCACTTTTTCTAAAATAAATCACTTCAACAATCAACAAACAAATATTGGATTTAAATTTTAAAATGTGTAATGGACAGAAAAAGTAAACCCTAAAACTTGCAAAGAAAAGAATTAAGGCTTATGGAAGAAAAATATAAATCCTTAACTAATGCCAATGGGATTTTAAGCAAATGAAAGGGACAATTAGCATTAAAAAAATTGAATATAAAATAGGTCAAGATTTCCATTCAGAACCCTAAAGGAAACAAGTACTAAGGATACCAAAATCCATTTCCCAACCTACAATTCCTAAAAGGAAAAACTCAACAAATAGTGGTAATCTGAAAGAAAACAGAAAAAGAAAATGTGCCAACGAATCTGGAAAATTTCTAGAATCGAATTGAAATTGTAAAATTCTAGAAACATAATAGAATGAAAAAAAAATGGGTAAACTTATGTCGGTGATATACTATTTATGAGGATAGATGCAAGTATGCACTTTTCTAAGAAAAAAGTGCATTGTAAATTGAAACTAAATTTTTTTGAAAACCACCTATGACTAAGGAAAAAACTAAGGGTTTACTTCCTGGGTCCTCTAAAATCAATGGATACATCAAGTAGAAAATAAATAGAAAATGCAAGGGAAGACAAACCACCATAAAACCCTAATATGGCACACCCACAACCAAGGATCAAAATTATGGTTTCATCCATGCACTATAAAATAAAACTAATTTTTTTTAAACTGCCTACAACTAAGGAAAAAACTAAGGGTTTAACATGCAAGTCCCCTGAACTCAATGGCTATTTCAAGTAGAAAAGAAATAGAAAATACAAGGGAATTTAAACCACCATAAAAACCGTAATGGGGCACACCCATAACTGAGGATGAAAACCATGGTTTCATCGCTAATATGGTCACCAATTTGGTGTTGGTGTTTTGTCACCAAAATGTATCAAAAGATAAATGCTTAACGGTCATGACAATTAGGTACCAGATAATGTTAAATGGACTTAAAATTCTATATCATTCATTATTGTATCTCATCCAAAAGAAATCAAATAAACTATCTCATGCATTCCCATGATCTCAACACAAAATATGTAACAAAGAGTATGAGTTATTTTATAAATGAGGGAAACAAGAAACTCATAAAACAATAACTTGAAGTAGTTGATGAAGTAGGATGGGCTCCAAAACTACTTCATGGGAGGGTCCTTCATCTCCTTGTATGATCCACTCCAATCTGTTGATGGTGGTAGTGATGTTCCTTTATGGTAGAAAGAAGAAACTAAGGGTGTTTATCTTTTCAAAGGAAATCCAATAACATAACCTTACAATCAATTGATGATGAAATGGGTGATCTTTGTGGTTTATTTATAGAAATAATAGTGGACCTTTTAGGATTAGTTTCAATATGAACACTCCCATTGGATTAATGGAGTAATAGGATAAGAATAACCATTGACGACTACATAAAATACTTTTTTTGGAAACAATGATTTGATGAGGTCCAGTTACAAACCACTATGCCATTTTAGGAAGTTGCAAATCATTAAATGAGATGGACAATCAATATTTTAAATTTTTGGACCAATGCACATTATTTAGGGAATTAAGTGTGATATGCGTGAAGAAAATTGAGGATATAGTGCGCGTTGAATTTTTTGTCAAACTTTATGGTTTGACTCAACTCATGGTGGCAAGACTGAGGTCGCATGATAATGAAAATGATGGGAATGAGGAATAATGTTGCTAGTAGTAGTGATGTATAAGGTTGAAAATATCATGACAAAGTGAGAAAAATTACAGTGATAATATGATCCAGGCATAAATTGGTAGCCACCCACCTATTCCACTAGCTCAAAACAGGGGTTTCCACCATCGATGTTTTTCTACAACTTTTTGGGTCCTAAACTTCTAGGGTCGATTTGAGGCCCTAAACAACGTTTTTTAGGCCCTCCATAGTCACAATATAGGCTTTCTCCACATTTCGATGGAAAAATTTGTAGCCCTTGGATATACCTTTCCAACAATCTATCCCCAAACGGAGATTTTATGCAAAATTTATGCCCTTGGGAAGTTGACATACCAACTTACCCCATCGGGGCCCACATGACTTTTGGCCTTTTATCCTCCTGGGTTAGGGTTTTGAATTTTATTAATGTTAAAAATCCCTTTAGAGCCTCATTATAAACATCATCATCTTCTTGCGAATGAGTGTAGCCATCACATCTCTTCTCAGAGATAAGTTGTCACCATTCTAGTGATTCATTCACTCTATAATTTTACATTTTTGTACATTCTCTCATTAATAAAAATTGTGCATTATTGTATTTTTGTGTTTATTGCAATATCTCTCTATATTTCATTGTTATATCTTTGCCTTCATTTCATTCTCAAAATAATCTAAATCAATGGTATCAGAGCGGGCTACTCCTTTTTGTTTCTTGTGCATGTCCCCAACGAGGTCAGGGTATAGAGTGTTCGATCTCGAGCTAATTACCCTTAAGGAAAACCGCTCTCGCTAGCCCAATCAGCCTCCCATGGTGGAAGAGAAGAGAGACAAGGGAGTAGAATATCCCATCCAGTTGTTGCTCACAGAAGCCCTTGTGCAATAAAGGAACGAGATGTTGGAGAATTTTTCCCAAATCCTTCAACGATTGTCGACAATAATAGGTGCATCTTCATCAAGCAGTCACTTTGGAGATACTACCCCATTCAAGGTACAAATTATTTTTTATATTCTCGTATTTGAAGGTCAAATTGATGTAGATGCTTTGGAAAAATAGTTAAATTTGCTAAAAGGTTATTTCTCTATTCACAATTTTTCCGACAAAGAAAAGATCACATTTGCGCTCCTTAAGGCTCTTCCCCATGTCAAACATTGGTGGGAAACTTACTGGGAGAAAAATTCCATGGAGGAGTCTAGAAAATTTGGGGCCGAGCCCAATTGGGATTTTTTTTATGGATGCGATCAAGGAGCAATATTACCCAGTGGGAAACTATGATGACCAATACATGAGATGGACCAAGTTGCATCAAAAGCAGGAGTAAATAATGTCGAAGTTCACAAATACCTTCCATACCTTACACACGAAGTTGGGTATCAAAGAATTTGAGTGGCAAATGGTTCTGAAATACCGCATGGTTCTACACAAGTATATCCAAACTGAAATGGAGTTGTTCGACATCTTATCATTGGGAGTTTCTTATAGATATGTTGTCAAAATCGAGCAGAAATTTAAGTAGCAGAATAAGAGAGAATTCGAGCCTGCAAATCCACAACAACCAAAGTATGGTAAAGGAAACCCTAATCCATAGAACAACCAACCTCAAGACAACTAGTCCAATCCACAAGAAAAGAAGAGCAATGGGAAGACGAAAAAGAACACTAGGAAGTGGTGCAACTTCCACAAAATCCCTTGGCACAATACCGATGAATGTCGCTCGAAACAGTCATTGGTAGTCGAGCTCAAAGAAATAGTGTCGAGCCCCGACTCAAACTCTAATTCAAAAAATAATAAAAGGAGACATATAATTGATGCAAAACCCACAGCTATTGTCGCGACCGCAACAATCCAACCAAAAGAAACAGAGGATCCTGAGGAGGGGGAGCTCCTTTTCCATTCACAGATGTGGGTGAAGGGGACCCCGCTACATTTTATTGTTGATAGTGGAATCCAAAAGAGCCTCATCTCAGTATAGGTTGTCAAGCAATTGGATTTACCTTAAGCAATTGGATCTGTCGACAACACTACACCCTCAACCATACAACATCGGATGGCTTCGCCAGGGACGAGATCTTTGTGTCATCCATTAGTGTCGCCTGTTATACAGCATCAAGCCCTTCAAGGATGAGGTATTGTGTGATGTTTCCCTACTGGAAGTTTTTTATGTTCTGTTAGACCAGCCATATATGTGGAGGCGTCATGTTGTTTATGAGTCTCGACACTGTAGTTTCATTGTTACTCTCGGGGGTTAGCCCTACATGATACCAAAGGTAGTTCTGACTATTCTACTGGAAAAACAGTGTCGCAAAGTCATCTCTCATACCGAAAAGTTTACCCTCTTCACAATATAGTCAGAAGATAAGTACATTACAACCACTGCAGCCTCATCCCAAGACCCTTCTATACATCAGAAGCAGATCAACAAGATTATATAAGATGTTATCACCCTATAATTTCCCAGGCTGAGGAGGAAATCAACAGGGGTAACCACAAACCGCTTTGGCATCTAGGATATAGACCTCAAATATCTAGAGAGGGCTCTCTCTATCTCATTTATCTTTGTTTTAGGGAATATATTAGGCTAGGTATAACTGTACAAGGTTTTGATTGTGTGTAATGTCCCCACTTTGGGACATCATCACAGTGCAGAGGTTTATGATGACCAGAGTAGCCAGATGGATTTTATAGCGAGTACAAGGGTTATTGAGAGGCATTGTGGGGTCCATCTTGCATTTCTCATCATATTCCATCATTATGAGCCATTCTGCACAGGTTGGCTTTGGTTCCATTGCATTCCGACGATTTCCTTGATTTTGACTATTTTGAGCTATAAGCTAATTGAATTCACTGAAGAGGTCATTTTGGGCACATTGCTTGGAGGAACCTCTCAGTGTAATGTTGGCATGTTTTCACACAGAAGGTAGAGTATTTTTTTTTCATTGATGGCAAGCTCAGTCCGATGATGATGAACAAAAGAAAGTGGCAAGACCAGCAACGCAATGATGATTGCATGGCAGAAAATCCCGAAATGCGAAAGGACAGAGCATGTCAAATAACTCCATTTTGGAGTTTCAAAGACCGAGAAATTGGAGCTTCGGATACCGGGTGTTGGAAGTGTAGAAACACTTCACCACAGGAGTCCCGAAGTCACAAAATGTGAAATGCCGAAATCACAAATCAGGCACAACGAAGACTTGTGAATTCGTGATATATTCCTAACTGTCGGATCAAGGATTGATCTGGATCGTTCATCAGACACGACGAAGGCCCATGAAGTTTTGATAAGATCTGGACCATTGGGTCCATAGGACACATGGTGAAATATCGTCATTTCGCTAACTGGAAAGTCAAAGGAACGGGGTTCCCTAACCTCTCGAATTCAGGACATGTGAAATGTTGAAGTGTCGAAATGTAAAAAACACCTTTTGGTGTAGGTTTTGATTATCGGGAGATTGAGAAGTCAAGAGTCGAGACTCTCCAACACAGGAGTCCCGAAGTTGTGAAATGCGAAACCCCGAAATCCCAAAACAGACACATCTACTGGAATTTCGGATACCGGGAGTTGGAGGAGTAAAGAGTCAAGACTCTTCATCATATGAGTCTCGAAGTCGCGAAACCCGAAGTCGCAAAGTGAGAAATCGCGAAATGTCAAAGACTCCATATCGGAGGTTCGGATACTGAGAGTTGGAGATGTCAAGGACTCTCACGACAGGAAGCCCGAAATTGCGAAGTGTGAAAAATCAAAAAGATGATCTGACTCCATTTCGGAGTTTTGAAGATCGGGAGGTGGAGTTGTCAAGAACTCTCACATCAAGAGTGTCGAAATCGTGAAATGCTGAAATGCGAAATTGTGGAAGGTGCTAACAACTAAACTCCATTTTGGAGATCGCGACTTGGAGAGTTGAGATGCTTGCATCTGAAATTCGCGACATGTGAAATCTCGAAATGCCGAAATGTGAAATTGCGAAATGCGCTAACAACTAAGCTCTTATTTTTAGAGTTTCGGGGATCGCGACATGGAGCATCAAGTTATCTCATCACGAGGAATGCCAAAATGTCGAATTACGAAATGGTGAAATAAGCACAAGATCCATCATTTTAATCCAACGGTGAAGGTGAACTTGAATATGATCGGAGGGCTATTGTTCCATCTCACAGTTAATTGAACAGTTATGAATCAGTTAGCAAAATTGATTCATGATTCTTGATCGGTTGGCGTTTCAGTTGTTGAGACGTTTTCTTTTGCTTAAGAATATTCGAAGGGCAACTGCCGTTGTCGTGGGGTATAAAAGAAGAACATAGAGACTATGCGAGGTTGGCAATTTTGGACTGAAAAAATGAGTTGAACTGTAGAATTGAAAAACTACGGTATGTGCAGTGTGAAGAAATCTCAGAGAGAAGGAATAAAAGAGAAAAGGTGAAGAGAGAAGAATGTGCACATATCAAAGAGGATGAGAAGGACAGAGAAAGAACAGATAGACAGAGACAGCAAGTCAAGCCAAATATGAACAGAGCAGAAGAATAGTGTAGCAGAGAAGAATTGCAGAACAGTGTAGAATTGGTAAGAATTGATTTATCTGTGTGTTGGTTATTCAATCATTTATTTGTAATTAGGGTGGAAGGGAGGTGCTAGGGAGGATTTTTTTCCTCAGAGGTTCAAGTGGGTGCTTGAACATAGGGAGTTGTAGCTTCCATCTAGTGGCAGCCAGAGAAACCAGGGTGGCAGGGTAGTGCAAGGGAGAACTATTGTTCTCTATTTTACAGGTTGGTGTCTGTATGATTGGAAGTTGGTGCTTCCATCCAGTTGGTGTTGAAACACTTGGGGAGTTGGTGCTTCCCTCTAGTTGGTGCTAGAGAAACCAGGGAGTTGGTGCTTCCTTCTAGTTGGTGCTAGAGAAACCAGAGAGTTGGTGGTCTCAGCAAGTAGTAGCTTGTAAAACAGAGGTAGTAGCCTCACATTGAGTTGGTGCTCAATTATAGATGATGTACAGAACTTAAAAGACTGCATATCATTTCGAAGAAGAAGAGGTTTTCTCCCTTTATGGGTTTCCTCATGAAAATTTGTCTCTGTGTATATCTTATGTGTGACTGATGCGCATTATTTATGTTGTCCATATGTTGTATAATATTGATGATCACTTGAAGAAAGTTTAAGAATTGTTTAATTGAATTAGATTGTTTAAGCACAGTAACAACTGATTCACCCCCCCTCTTAGTTGTCTTAGTAATTTCAACAATTGGTATCAAAGTGGGTTCCTTTTATTTAAAGGCAGATCTGTAAGATTAAACATGACAAGTCATGAAGGGACTTCAGCCAATAAGCCTCCTCTGTTTGATGGAACAAATTTTGCCTTTTGGAAGGTTAGAATGAGAACATACCTAATAGCCTTAGGTGCTAATGTTTGGGATGTAGTAGAGATTGGATACATAAAGCCTGTTGTGCTAGCCTCCAAGGATGATAAGTTAGAATTTAGCTTTAATGCTAAGGGAATGAATGATATCTTGAATGGACTTGCAGAAGCCGAGTTTGTAAAGGTGATGCATCTTCAAACTGCCAAAGAAATGTGGGACAAACTTATTAGCAGCTATGAAGGAAATGAGAAAGTAAAAGATGTTAAACTTCAAACATTTAGGTTGAAGTTTGAACAACTAAAGATGAATGAAGATAAAACAATTAGCAAGTATTTTTTAAGAGTTGAAGAACTTGTGAATGCCATGAAGGGTCTTGGTGAGAAGTTTGAAGAATCACTCTTAGTTCAGAAGATTCTAAGATCTCCGCCTGATAAATTTAATCCAAAATTCTCTGCAATAGAAGAACTAAATGATCTTAAAACTTTGTTCGTTGATCAACTTATAGGAACTTTAACTGCATATGAAATGAGAATTAGCAAAGATAAATCCATTACTAGAGAAGCATACTTTAAAGTAGACAAGAATATTGATTCAGAATTAGATGATATTGAGGCAAAATTTGTGAGAAGGTTAAAGAAAGGATCGGGAAAATATCAAGGCAAGTTGCCCTTCAAATGCTTTAACTGTGGTAAGATAGGTCATTTTGCATCTAAGTGTCCCCGTCAAAAAAAGGACCAGAACTCTGATGATGAAAAGAAGTACAAATACAAGAAATATAGTAAGAAGAAAAGTTTGGTTGCAAATAATGACAATTCCTCAGAAGACATCGATAGTGACTCTTCCTGTGAAGATAAGGTAAATGACTTCATGCTTATGGCCAAAGAGGTTTATGATAATAAAAGCACAGGCAGTGATGATAATGATGAAGAAGTTGTGGTTGATATGGAAGGATAACTGATCAGTGCACTGGAAGAAATTGATAGACTCGGAATTAAGAACAGAAAGAAAAAACATTTGTTGATACAGTTTGAGAAAGACAGTAAACAGCCTGATGAAGACTTTGCCCTGCTTAAAGTGGAATTAGAAGAGGCAAAGAAAATAGAAGACATATTGAAACAACAATTTTCAGAGAATAAAGCTAGGTGTGAATCCTTAGAAGAAGAGGTAGTAAAAACCAGAAAAGAAATGGAGAAATTTAAGGGATTGTATCACCAAAATTGCCAAGTATTAAAGCCTCAGAGGGATTAACCTCCATTCTAAATCAGCAAAGAAACCCAAAGTTGAAAGCTGGATTGGGGTATGAAGAAGGATGAAGTAGTGATCATCCAAGTAATACAGAACCTATCAAGTTTGTCAAATCCTCAAACATTCACAACAGTCACTCTACAGAAACAAAGAAAGAAAATCAGCCACCAAGAAGGAATGAAAGAAAAAATACCAGAACCGAATCCGTAGATCAGAAAGATTATTGGCATGAAAGAAATCGACCTCCTCAAAGAAGACAGATTTTTTCAAGGTACAAAGGTTTCTTCTATGGTTATTGTTTTTCCTGCTCTAATTTTGGTCACAAAGCTATAAATTGTTCTTTAAGATTTTGTTAAGAACCAAACATCAATATAGCATAGAAAAACCTCAGGAAAAGTACTCAACGCCTTGAAAAAGAGATAATTTCAGATAATAAGCCTCTTCGAGGGGGCAACCTCCTTTTACCCCACTTAAATGTTCAAGTACAAGATGATTCAAAATGAAAATGTCTCCTTGGTA
>JASDQU010680282.1:8255-29903 GCA_032191745.1 Picea mariana | reverse complement strand
TTTATTTTGCTCTGGACACTTGAATGACTTGTGCCCATTCTTTCCACAAGTGAAGCATGTGATTACTCCACCTCGGCCTCTTCCCCTACCTCTGGTACGAGGAAAAGTATTTGCGTCAGCATAATCTCCCTTCTGCTCATTATGTTGTCCTCTTTGTTCAACATGTGGTTGTCCTCGCTGTGAGGTTCCACCTCTCTTAGTCTTACCCTGAGGTTTCTTCCATTCCTCCTTGGGCTTTTGGTATTTCTCCTGGGAAATTGCCTTGCCTCTGGGTTGACATCTGCCTCACCCTCGTTGACCTTGCTTACGGCTCAGCTTCTCCTCTGCTTTCAGAGCCATCTAATAAGCATCCTCCACCGTCCTGATGGTAACCATGCTTAATTCGTCTTGAATGTCATATCTCAGACCATTCATATATCTAGCAACCTTCTCATCATCTCTCTCCCGATGACCTGCTCTGATGTTCAGTCGATAGAATTCTTCAGTGTATTCTTTCACTGTCATCAGCTTCTGTCTCAGGATCTGCATCCTCCTGAACAATGTGATTTGATAGTCCCTTGGGATGAACTTCACTTTCATCTTTGCGATCATTCGATCCCAGCTTTTAATCTTTTGATTGCCTTTGCAGCGTCTGTCTGCTTGTAACTCATCCCACCATAATGTTGCATGTCCCTTCAACTTTGTGACAGCATGCCTAACCTTTTTATCCTCTTCGATATCTTCATAATCGAAGTAGGTATCAAGAGCTCTAATCCAATCCAGAAGCTCTTCTGCATCCAGACTTCCTTCATAAGCTGGAATGTCCATCTTCATTTCGAACTCATCCGGGCGATAGCTTTAATCAGTCGCTCATTGGCTGCATCTTCGGCTGCAACTTCTCCTTGTTGTTCAGCTTCGGCTTCACCTTCGTAGTCACTCAGATCTCCAGCACTGGCTGTGCGTCTCTGAGCTGCTTCCATATCTTCTAATCTCGCTCGGAGATCACGTATCTGTCTTTCCATTTCTGGATTTTGTGTTGGCCTGCCTCTTCTTCTCACCTCCCTGTCTTCTGGGTCAGGTAACTGTCTTTCTCTCCTGGGCGGCATGGTGAATTCTCTCTCTCTGCTATAGAAAACAAAGAGTCAATCCCGCTCTAATACCACTTGATGCCTACCTTCTCCTCGGAGCACGATCACACCCACAGGACCTTCTCCTTCAATGGCCCGAAGAGCTAAAACGCTCTTCCAATCCCTTATCGGGACTTTCTCACCCCACAGGTTCTATTTAGCATGATCTTCCCCTTCTTTCTTGCGAGGGATCGGCACTCGCGACTTCATGAGATCTCGGTTGATCGTTGAGCTCTCGAATCCCCGAGACCCGATGACTAGTCAACTCGCTGACTTTTCCCCTGTCGGGACTCTCACCCTATTGTGACTTCTCTCTATCGCGACTTCGATGTTCGCGATACCAAGGCCCCGGATTTCCAACTTCTGATGCCCGATGTGCCGAAACTCCGATACGGCCTTATCGCACTTTCGCGACCTCGCGCCCCCCGCAACTTGAAGCTTCCAATATTTGGTCTTTCACCCTACGAACCCGAAGTTCGCGAGACCCCGATTTTCGCCACCTGTCTTCCACTCACTCTTGCAGTCCCACGTGCTTACGTCACTGTCGGGATATCGCTCCTCGTGACTTTGCGATTCCCTTTTCCAATTCTTCAACACTAGTTTCACGAGATCCCGATAGGCAATCTCACGAATAATGCAATGGCCCTAGACGACTTGTATCAACGCTCTGCCCTCTCGAGTTTAGAATCTTTAGACACTTCCACCGTAACCTTCTTGCACCTCCACAAGATCCAACGGCCCCCGTATTCTTGAGACTTCTCCTCAGAGAATTCCGACTGTCCGTTCTTCCTCTAACACTTCTGCGAAATGAAACAAGAGCTTCTTCCACGAAGACCTGTCCACCTGCACGCAAGTTTTCAGCACTTGTTCAAACGCTTCAAGCGCAATTTCCCTGCACGTATCCTTCGATGAATTCGAAGGCCTACTCCTCCTTAGCTTTTTCTCGACTTCTCAAGTCCTTTTGAGAACTTCTTGCACGCACTTCTTGCGGCAAATCTTCAACAACGTCTAAGTGTTGAAGTCTTTCGACCCTGCGCACTCCTGCAGCAGCAGTCTATCAACGCTTGGCTCAGAATCACAACTCTGATACTTCTCTTGGCCTACGCAATCCTTGCACGGCACTGTGCTTATCTTGCACCTTCGAAGAGATGAGAGCAAAAACTATCTCTGATTGAACCCTGCAGTCACACACTCCTTGCGGACAATTCAACTGCACTCCTTGAAGGAATTCTCTGGCTCAAATAGAGAAACAATTGAAACTCATTCTATCTCCCTCTCAGACTTCACTTCAACCATGAAATCACATACACATCATATAAAAGCAAATGTATGAAAGAAAGAAAACATTTATGAGCATAATATCAATACAGAGAGAAACAACACATAACCATGGAATTGAATCAAAGCTTTCTTCTATTAATTCAATATCTGTACATGGTTGTTCTTCATACAATTCTCTCTGCTGGCTCTTCTCTTCTTGCCCCTGCTCTCGATTATCTCTTCTCTAATGATACAACGATACAATGAGGGTGTCTATATCCGTTTTCCCTCTCGAACTCTAAACTATCAATTCTAGAATTAAATATTCTATCTACTCTACATTAACTATCTTAAATGCCTCATCTACCTAAGGACGAGAGCTATCCGCTCAAGGTCCATTACAATACACAAAGTGTGCTTCCTTAAATGGCTTCATTAAAGACTTTGCGCAACAATCCCAAAGTGTTTTCAAAATGTGTGTTGGTTTGTCCAGCTGTCCTCCGCTTCCGCGCTGGCTCGCTTGATGTGTTGGCGAGCTCCTGCATCAAAGAACAGTTACGGGAATCGAGAGTTTGAAGCGTTGTTAAAGCTGTTTGAAAAGGATCCAAACTCCCGAAATCTAAAATCAGCAGGAGCCATCCGATCCAGCGGGACGTGTGGCACTAGATCCGAACCGCTGAGAAAGTCATTTCGGGAAGGCTGAAGTGAGGAATGCACAGATTTCCCAAGTCCTGAAATGTCGAAGGTCTGAAGTCCTGAAATGTCAATATTTATCTAGATTGTTTGATTCAAAGGGACGCATGGCGCCTGATCCGAGAAGTCGTGATTTCACGAGTCGGAGGTTTCAACATACAGCACGGTGCAAGTCTGCAAAGTGAAAAATCGTGAAGCGCCTAGAAGTTGCGCCCACGATCATGACCCATGGTCATATGGAAGTGGGGTCATAAAGAAGGGTAAGTGCTTGTTGAGCGTCCAGCAATTGAGGTTATTCGAGGATATGACCATGGCCATCAAATTCAAAGAAAGGCCCGATCGTCGACCTGGGTGGGCCATTTCACAAGTTCGAGCATCGGGATACTTGGAATCAAGTGGAGTGAAGACTGTCGAAATGTGAAATCTTGAAGTTTCATATGGGATAAGCGTGAGGTCATGGTATGAGGTCGAATGAAGTGATGGAGAGGAGTTGTGCCAAAGGCTAAAAGCACTTGTATTATTCATAGAAGAATACTTGCATGGTCTCGAGGCGTCGGGATTGACTTGAAGGAATCGTGAGCATTTCCTGGATCATTCATGGGTGTCGGGCCTCGTCCCGATCCCGATGAAGGTAGTTAGTGAAAATGTGGGAGGTGGTTGAAACCTTGTCTCATCCCATAAATGGAAATCATGGAAGGATTGGCCTTGGAGGCAAACTGTCAGCCCAAAGTTCCCCTGTCAACAGATTCCCCTACAAAGCCCATACTGATTTGAACTCTCATCTGACAGAAGAATGCAAGAGCAGACTGACAGAAGAGGATGCAGACGCAGAGATTTGATTGCAATAGCCAGGTCGCACTCTTGTTGGTGGCGAGTTGTTCTGAGTATAAATACTCGGTTTTGATATTTTGTTAGGGTCGATGGTTGAACAACGCTCCCGATTTGTAGAGTTTTAATGAAGCCTCTGGTTCTCTGGTTATGTGTTTCCATTTTAAACTTCTTGTTTAATGACAGTCATCTTTCTTTTCATCTCTTTTGCTTCTGATACTGAAGGCTCGGGCATGGATGATCCAGCTGAGTTGTTGTAACCTTATTGTGATGTATGTTTGATTGCAGTATTGTTATAGTGTCTCCAGTTTCCTGAAGTTTTGGATTCAAGAGGATCTTGTATTTGAAGCTTTTCCTCCTTAGGCTGCTAGAAGATCGGATGTCCATAGTAGACCTCTACATTTTCTCCTCAAGTTATTCATACTACTCACCCTTACTACAATTTACTGACTGAAGTTAGATCAAGACCTCATCTACCTGTGCATACCAGCCTAGTTTTCCGAGTTAAAGTGATATTATCCTGATTCTACGTCCATTAGACCCCCCTTAAATTTATTCATTGTGACATAAACCTAATGGGTACTAGGATTACCTTTTCCGCAATCCAGAGGTGAATTCTAGTGCTAACAGTAAGTTCATATTGATCACATCTTTCTGTATTTATCAAGCTCTTCATCCAGTTACTCCACCTCTTTAAATAGAAGGGTTTAACCGGAGACTGATATTTTCATTTTTCTTCTTTCCAGGTCTTGTTTCCTTCCGCCGCCCACTTTCTTCTTTCTACGAGCTTCATTCTTACATATTTTCTTTATGGTCCGCAGCAGCCCCAATCCCAGTCATTATGACAAATGCATTTTAATTTCATAGAATATGTATTGAACTATATATTTTTTAGAAATTCCAAGAGAGCTATTTTGGGAACAATCTTGATTCTCTTTTGTAACCCATCTTTTCTAAATATAAATTATTTGAGGTTGATCTATCGTTATCTCCATTTGAGTTTCCCATGTACTATTCTGTCAAAGTTCTCTTATGCATGCGGATCATTTTCTTTTAGTTTTTATGTGATCAGAAATCTTTATCCCTACTATGATGGATGTGAGGAAGTTATGTTTATTTCCTTTAAATGTATGAATGTTTGTGTTTCCTGGTCCATTCTCGGGAACTCTCTTTTTAAAAGAAAAAATAAAAATATTTTTCATTTTTTGTTATATCTATCTTACTTTCCTTTGACGAACTTCTTTAAAAGTCCCACATTTATAAATTTCAGACAGAGGAGTACCACCTCTATAAAAACGCAGGAGTATTTGTATCCTCATGAGGTTGTCATTTCGGTCCTAACGGATTCAAGCGTCAACAGAAACCAACATTTTGTTCTCCCTAGTATGGTCGCAAAAATTGTTGATGTTCAAATTGATCAAGATCCAAATAGAAATCTCACGAGGATAAAATGCCCATGTGTTTTTATAGAGGTGGTACTCCTCTATTATAGTCTGAAATATATAGCTTGTTGTTCTAGAATTAATATACCAAATAGGGGAATACTAAAAAGAAACCCCAATATTTATTTCTTTCAAAATGTAAAGAAAAGATTAAAGTATACATTCAAAAAGAAAATCTCCTGAGAAAAGGGAGCAGGAATCTTTTACAAACCGAAATAAAATATATACATGACATTATACAGCAATAAATAAACCATAATATAAAAACAAGACATTTCTCACATCCATCACAGTGTAATAAAATTTGATCACATTCATAAGAAAGAAAGATACAAGTCCACAATATAAAGAAATTTAAAAGAGTATTTCATTCAAAATTGAAGTGAATATCATAGGTGCACTTCAAAAATCTCGTGCTCATAAACTCAGAGTTTGATAAATCATTAAAGTTACACCACAAAGTAGTTATCTTGGGAGTTTCAAAAATAATAGTTTGTTTTACAAATAAATAAAAGGATTGTGTTCGTCCAAATGGATTGGGATGGGGTTCTCGTAGACCATAAAAGAAAGTAGAACAGGGATGGATCTGGTAGAAGAAAAATAAAATGATCAGATATCATTTATGGATTCCCAAGGAATGAAAATACACAACTAGGTGATTTCTAAACGAGAAGTGTGAAAAATAGGGAATTATGAAATGTGATCAGTTTTCTTTATTTACTGTGATGGATTCTCTCTCTCATTATCTGCTTGTTGAGGTTTCTTTTGTAATCTCCTTGGCTGGAATTCTGTGACCAGTTGAAACTACCTCTTCTTGATCTGGTTTTGTTATTTTAGTTAAGGCATTCTTTAACCAAATTTCAATATAATCTCTCATTGGTGCAACAATTATTTATTTTCTTACTTTTATGTCAAATAACAAATTTTAAATATTTCTAAAGTCCATTGAAATTTGGTGTAATGTATCCTCAATATCTTCATTTTTTTTTACATAAATAACCAACCAACTTTCCACTTCTAATTCTGAGTACTCGATCAGGCTATTAAATCTCTCAGCGGATGGAGTCTTCAACAATTCCATTTTTTCTTCAAATTGTTCCTTTGACATAAGCATTGAATCTAATATTAAATGTGGGTTCTCCACATCACCAGTTGATCTGGTCAAATCTAATTCAATCAATTTTAAATATAATTCCCCCTTTTAAACACTTATGGTGTCACAATCAACTAAAATTTCCCTTAGGCACTTTACTTTTTTTATCCAACATGCTTTGAGTTTTTTTGTGCGGACTGCAAAAGGTAAATCCTCTTCTTTTCTTATGAACTCACTCATACTTGATACTTTTGCAACAAAGGTGGAACCAACTCCCTTATATAATTCCTCGTCATTTTCAAGATCGGATTGAAGGTATTGTCTGAAATTTGTTATTCTTGATCCCAAAGAAACAAAATTATTTTCCAATTCCCATGCCTCAAGAATAAGAGACATTCTTTTCTTAATGTTTTCTCCAACATAACTTTTGAAAGCAGCGAGTAGGCTCAATGTTCCTCTCAGTTTCACACTCTATTATGGAATTACATCATAACTCTTCCAAGGTTGCATTGTAGTAATTGGGTTGACAAATATAGGTGGGGGCATCAAAGTGCTCTCTAATTATTTAATTATTTTTTTTAGGGTGGCATTTTCATTTTCCATTTCTCCAACTGAAATCTTTAAGGCTTCACTCGTAGCTTCATGAATCTGTACAATTTTAGATGGTGGAACTCCATTAAGGTCGAGTTCCAAGCTCAATTTTCCTTGAACTTTTTTATTTTTTGAATTAACCTTTTCAATAACCAACTTCTTTGAACCTTTGTCGAATAGGGCATTGTGCAAAGTTAGAGATTATTATTCAAATATAATTGGCATTAATCTTTGAACCTTCTGTCTTGAGAATTTTTTTATAAATAATGCTCTTTTAATAGCTAACCCATTTGATGTTTCTGTGAGATTTGCATTAAATGTACATTGGGGAGAGTGACAAGATAGGACTTGGATTATCGCAAGGCAACGGAGAATCAGGATAATGAAATGAAAGGATATGAGAATGGTGAGGGATTAGAATTGGGTGTATGTTGAGAAATAACAAAATGAGCGCAAACTCTCGAACCCGCGGTGAGATTTCGAAAAATTGACTAAGTATAGGGAATCGATCAAATGAAGAGGATTGGGGGTATGTATGAAAGAACCATGAAATTATTGTGGCTTGTGGTGGAGTTTAAAATTTGAATAAGTGTTGAGACATCATAGAGGTAAAGAAGTATGGTGGGTCAGTGGGTATGGTAGAGAGGTAACATTATGTCCCGCGGATCAAGATGAAATTTAAAATTTTGACTAAGTATGAAGAATCAATCGGACAGAGGAGTCACAGTTATATATTGTTGATTATTGCAACTTCATGATACAATCTACAGATCGTACTCCTCTGGACTTAGTTGAGATGATCTATGAGAACGCCTATGTGATAGGTGAGTCATACTCCTCTAGACTGAGTTGATATGACTTGTGTTGGTCTATTTTCGTGCTCCTCTAGACTGAGTTGAGATGAATTGATATGGTCTCATGTAGTACTCCTATGGACTTAGTTGAGTCAACTTGACATGGCTCTCCAGTTCATACTCCTATGGATTTAGTTGAATTGATTTGTTTGAGAGTGACATCCCTTGTGGTAGAGCACATGTGGACTTGTCCCTAGTCGTAGAGCACTAGAGGATGTGTGTGAGACCCCTTGCTATATTGTCAAAGAGTAAGACTATTGTAAAACCCTAATTTGTATTGTGAAGGGTACAAGTTGTCCCTACTGTGTAAAGACAATTAATATTATGTAAAATACTAATTGTATTATTGAGTTGTACAAGTCGGCCATATTGTGTCAATAGACATGTTTATTCGTTGATTTAGGTCATGTATATTTTAGAGATATCGATCCCCATTGAGGATCATATCATTCACTCACAACGCATTACTTGGAGAGATGTAATTTGGTGTGCACTTCTTATGCACTATCTTTCATGGTCATAGAGCACCTTAATGTGTGTGTTATGGTTTTGTCTTGAGGGCCACCTTTGTTGGAACCCATATTTTCGGTGGAGAGGGTTTATTCTCTTGGAAATATAGCAAAGGTTTGCTGGGTTTTTCCCTTGTTTGAGAAGGGTTTTCCCAAGATAACTTCTTGTGTCTTGTGCATGGTTATTATTCTTGTGATCTTGGTTTACTGCATTTATTTTATTTTGTGTTGTTGCATTCTTTATGGTTCAAGTTCATGCTAAATTGAAAAGAAACTACATGTGCTTGAGTAACCATTAAAAATTCAACATGGTATCATAGCAGCACACCTGAAGAAGACTTTGCACAAGTGTTGACCTCCTCAAACAAGCCAACTATACTTTCTAGAAAATTGCCCTCCTTCTTTTTCAATCAACAATTAGGGTTTCGGCAAGTCATTGGGGTATTTTTTTGCAGTTCCATGGGGTTATTTTGACTCTCTAGGGCTTCTTTTTGGAAGTCATAATTCCAACGAAGCTCGTATAGACTTCCTCTTGAAAAACGTTAGGTTTATGAAGCTAGGGTTTCTAACCTAGTCGTTATGGTTTGTGAAGAATCTGCAAGCCATGAGGAACAGAACTTTGGTGGAAGATAGGCTTGATGTATCAAGCAACTTCAGCTCTTGGAAATCAATATTACACATCACTCTAGAAGAGAGTGGCCTATTCAAGTTGATAGAAGTAACTCTACCAACAACAACAACCGATGAAGAGAAGGCTAAATGGAAGATATATGATGTCAAATCTAGGAAGATAATAATCTACTCAGTAAGAGATCATCTCCTACCTCGCATTTCTACCTTAAAGACAGATTATCTAATGTATGATGTGTTGAATAATATGTGTGAGAGCAACAAAACTAACAGAGCTCTGACATTGAAACACCAACTTCAAAATCTCAAGATGACGAAATATGAAAACACTGCTACCTTATTCATGAAGAGTTCATAGATCAGAGATCAGTTAGGCGCCATTGGAGAAACCATAACAGACAGAGAGCTTGTCATGGTTACTCTCAATTCTCTTCCAAGCCATTGGGAGCCATTCATTCAAAGTATCTGTGGAAGAGAAGATTTACCTCAGTTTGATCATATGTGGGAAGACTGAACTCAGGAGGAAACTAGACTTATAGCCAGAGGCATGCAAGACTCCCATCATGATGAAAATCAAGCCCTTGCTTCTCATGCAAAGAAAGGCAGAAGAAAAAGAAGAAGTTTTAGCAAATAATTCAATGACAAGAAAACTCCAACAGCTCCAGGTCATGAACAAAGAAAAGACATATCAAAGATTCAATGTTTTAGATGTGACAGAGGCATCCATGACAGTTGTGTACGTTCAGAACATGAGTCCTCATAAGATTCTAAAGAACATGACTCTCGAAGAAGCTTTCACTAGAGTGAAACCTGAGGTTGGACACTTCAGGATATTTGGGTGTCCAATATACATTCATGTACCCAAGGAAAAGAGGACCAAGCTAGACCCTTCAAGAAGAAAGGGTACATTTTTGGGGTACAGTGAATATTTGAAGGCATACCGAATCTACATCCATGGTCAGAGATAAATTGAGGTTATCATAGATGTCACCTTTGAGGAAGAGATAACCTTCCAAAGATCCAAAGAATCTCATATGGAGATTGACAGTGAGAAGAAAGAAGAGATAGTACCTTCTCCCCCTTCCGCAGTCCAGAGGGAGACAATTACTAATCCAGTTGATCCAGTTGATCTCGTAGCTCCAGTTGATGTTCCCAGAGACATTCCATTAGGCCAGAAGAGGCCTACATGGGCTCGACAGACTCTGTAGGAGGTAAAGGGACATGCAGCTCCTTATGGTACATTCCAAGAGAGAAAGAGACCACAGATATTTTTGAGTTATGTTTCAGCTATGAGCCACATCATTGATACTGAGTCGTCTTGTCATGGAGAAGCAGCAAGTCAGCAGGTTTGGAAAGATTCCATGACCAAAGAGTATGAGTCCATCATGAAGAATGATGTGTGGGATATTGTTCCAAGACCGAAAGGGAAGTATGTAGTGACTTCCAAGTGGATCTATAAGATAAAACATGAAGTTGATGGAAGTGTCGAGAAGTACAAAGAGATATTTGTGGCTATAGGATTCTCTCAGGTGGAGGGAATAGATTATGAGGAGACATTTTTTCCTATTTCCCAATACACTTCCATTCGTACGATTTTTTCCTTTGCCACATCCATGGGTTGGAGACTACATTAGATGGATGTGAATATAGCCTTTCTCAATGGAGAAATTGAGGAAGAATTTTACATCGAGAAGCCAGATGGATTCGTGATACATGAGAAGGAGTCTCATGTGAGCAGGTTGAAGAAATCTCTGTATGGACTAAAACAGGAACCTCGTGCATGGTATGAGAATATTGATGGATAATTGATGAGTTTGGGCTTCAGCAAAAGTGTTCTTGATCCCAACCTATACTACAACATTGTTGGTGACGAGTTCTTGATTTTGGTCCTATATGTTTATGACTTATTCCTCACCAGTTCAAAAAGCCTTATCGTTAAATGAAAGTGTGCATTGGCTTATGAATTCAATATGAAGGACCTTGGTATGATGCAGTACTTCTTGGGACTAGAAGTGTGGCAGAGGACTGATGAGATTCTCCTAAGTCATGGGAAATACACAATGTATATATTCAAGAAATTCAAGAAGACAGACTACAAGCCCGTGGCTACACCAATGGTGATGAATCTGAAGAAACTGAATGAGACTTCTTCTGATTCAGGCGAGATTGATCCACATCTTTATAGACAACTGATTGGATCATTGATGTATCTGGTTAACACCAGACTTTGTATATGTTATGCAATGAGTGTACTCATCTAGTTTATGAGTCATCTGAGAGAGACACATTGTATAGCAGCGAAGCATGTGTTGAGATATTTACGAGGCACAATTGGTTATGGACTGAGATATGCCTCTCGTGTAGACATGAGATTGTAGGGATATGCTGATGCATATTAGGAAGGGAGCGCAATGGACCTTAAGAGAACCTCTGGTTATTTTTTTACTTTGGGATCTTCCATGGTTTCCTGGTGCAGCAGGATACAGACTTCTATGGCTTTGATTACCGTAGAAGCAGAGTACATTGCATTATGTGTGGTAGTCCGTGAAGCAGTGTGGATTTACAATATTCTTGAAGACTTATTTGGACATGATATGGATTCCAACGTTATCCATTGTGATAACCAGAGTTGTGTAAAGATCTCATAGAATTATGTGTTTCATGATAAATCGAAACACATTGAGATCAAATACCATTACATTAGAGATATGGTGCAGAGGAAAGAAGTACATGTGCAGTACCTTTTTACACACGAGTAAGTTGCATATGTCTTCACCAAACCATTTTCTAGGACGAAGTTCGAGTACTTCTGTGAGAGACTTGGCCTGGTGGAGAATGCCTCCCTAGTTGAGAGGGAGTGTTGATGATTATAGCTTCGTGAGACATTCTCCAGATCATACTCCTATGGACTTATTTGAGATTATCTGTGAGAATGCCTATGTGATAGGTAAGTCATACTCCTCTAGACTGATTTGAGATGATCTATGAGAACGCCTATGTGATAGGTGAGTCATGCTCCTCTGTACTAAGTTGAGATGACTTGTGTTGGTCTCTTGTTATTCTCCTTTGGACTAAGTTGAGATGACTTAAGATGGTATCATGTCGTACTCCTATGAACTTAGTTTAGTTGACTTGAGATGGCTCTCCAGATCGTACTCCTATGGATTTAGTTAATTTGATATGTTTGAGAGTGACGTCCCTTATGGTTGAGCACATGTGGACTTGTCCCTAGTGGTAGAGAACTAGAGGATGTGTGTGAGACCCCTTGATATATTTTCAAAGAGTAATACTATTGTAAAACCCTAATTTGTATTGTGAAGGGTACAAGTTGACCATACTGTGTAAATGTTGGTTGTGGAGCTTGATTATATTCCAGATTCAGAGGTCTTTGTTTTCAGCCATGTTTATACCCCATGAATACTTTACACCCAAGAAGAATGTACACTCTTCTACGCGGAGGAGTGCAGAGGGGGGTTACCCCCTCTGTGGGTAATTTCATTGTAAATATGGATTGTTCATTATAAGGTCGCAGATCTAACGGTAGAATTTATGTTAGGGTTTTTTTCCCTATAAGGTAACCCTCTTTTATGAGGGAAATGTATTGCGGCTAAGTATGATAGTGAATATTGCATTCTAAGATAGGAGACTGTAAGAGAAAGTAGAGGAAGTTACAGCGGGTTTGTTGTAGGTTGTATCCCTTCGATTGCTGGATAATAATAAAGAAAGGACCTGGCAATTTCTTTGGTGGACGTAGCCCACACTAGGTAAACCATGTATATATGTGTCTCTATTGTATTGTGTATCTTCTGTATTTTATTTCCGCATTTGTTTTATTTTATTGCTCCGCGATCTTGTTTTTCTAATAGTAAAGACAAATAATATTATGTAAAATACTAATTGTATTATTGAGTTGTACAATTCTACCCTATTGTGCCAATAGACATGTCTATTCGTTGATTTGGGTCATGTATATATTAGAGAGATATATCCCCATTGAGAATCATCTCATTCACTCACAACGCATTACTTGGAGAGTTGTAATTTGGTGCACACTTCTTATGCGCTATCTTTTTTGGTCATAGAGCACCCTATTGTGTATGCTAGGTGTTGGGCTCTAAAGATGTCCTAAAACAACCTTAGTTTAACATTAATTTATCAACACGAGGATTTGTCTTTTATTTCAATAATATCAGCAAAGTCTATGCAGATAGTTGTAGAGGCTAAAATCGTGTAGTTAAAGCAAATATGATTTTATCAACAATCAAATTCCTCGCACATTCATTAAAACTCTGAAGCTAAAATCTATGTTCAACAGAATTGAAATATGATCTATAACATGTTGTGAATTAAAGGCATTTAGCTAAATTGTTGAATCAATCTAACTAAGAAATAGTAATTGAATTTGTGAAAGTACTTAATAAACTGATCTATCAATGACTATTTAATCTGCTGGAAGGAAACGCCTAAGTACTGTAAATTGAGAAGGAACAACAAATGCAAAATTAAGCAAAAGGAACAACAACTGTAAATTTAAGCGAAAAGAACAACAAATGTTAACTTAATAAAAGGAACATCGTATGCGAAAATGAGAGCAACTGTCAAGCAGTAAACTACAACAATGGAAACTAGAACATCAATCAATAACATTCAAATGAAGCATATCTCTTTTGTAATCAAGCAACACAACTAATCTGTAAAAACATCAACACGCTCATGCATTCATCTTAACTGCTGCAAAAGAGATTTAAATCACAAAACTGAAATCAAATCGATACAATTACACATTGAGACAGTAACTCCTTCAAAATGGGCCCTCGGTCCTCAGAAGCATTGCTACTAGAAACTCGGTATGCAAAAATGGTGAAAACACCCAAATATTCTATTAATTCTATAATTGGTACAACATTTACAAAAGACTGCTTGTACAGAACAATTCTGAGTTCTGAATGCTTGGATAAATTTCTTAGATGTCTTTCTATGATTCATTACCCTCTATATATTACAATTATATGGGTAATTTAATCCATCCTGAGGATCGAGAGATCCTCGGGATTGCTTTTACTATTTATAAAGTTTACAACGTAGAGAATCAGTCTTCCTCAAAACCGCTTTGCGCCTGATCTCTTTATCTCCCAATAGTCTTTGTATCTTCAAAATCTTTGATTTTAACAAGATATGTTTATTCCTGTAATAAAATCAAACAATTCCAACCGAATTTTAGAATTTATCTAATATTACTCAATAGTATTTCTAGAAGACTTTTTAATCATTTTCTATCCTAATTATCTTTAATTAATGGAAAAGTCAATCAAGATTATATCATAAACCATGGGAATAAGGAGGATATTTGTAGTTTTTCCTCAACTCAACACTAGGGTTTTGTCTTGAGGGCCACCTTTGTTGGCACCCATATTTTCGGTGGAGAGGGTTTATTTTCTTGAAAATATAGCAAAGGGTTGTTGGGTTTTTCCCTTGTTTGAGAAGGGTTTTCCCAGGATAACTTATTGTGTCTTGTGCATGGTTATTCTTCTTCTGATCTTGGTTTACTGTAGCTATTGTATTTTTGTGTTGTTGCATTATTTATGGTTCAAGTTCATGCTAAATTGAAAATAAACTACATGTGCTTGAGTAGCCATTAAATATTCAACATATACAAGTGATTCAGACGAATGCCTTAGATTCACGGTGAAATGTTTTGCAAAAATTCTAAGTATGGGTGAAAAATGAAGCCGACAAAATGTGAGGGTGTATTTTAGAGGCCACGGAACTTTGGACTAAGGAAAATATGTATTGTTAACCCGCGACAAAGCGGAAATTTTCTAAGTCTAGGAAAGAAGTATACAAGAGATCATTTGTGAAAGACTTAACATATTTTTGGATCAACGGTGCTTTTTAGATTTAAAAAAAAAGAGAACATTATTACATTATATATATACATATATACATATTATTATAATATAAAATATATTCCAATATTATATATTAACATCATATTATAATATCAACATACACACACACACACACACACACACACACACACACACTATATATATATATATATACACACACACACATACCTATCACTCACACATATACATTTACATTATATATATATTACATACATATATCTCATATTTACATACAATATATTTAATAACTATATATAGACCTACTATTAAGAATATATTTGTATATATAATAATAATGTTAAATTATATTATACACAAACACACACACACACATTAACATGCCCATACGTTAATCGACAATAATAAAACATGAATGTAGTTAATCTACTCCCATACAAGAGCATATAAATCATTTCAAAGCAAATTAAGCCATCAATATAACTTAGACATGGGATAAAAACACTTATCTTTTTAAAATAGTTGTTCAACCAATTGCACGGAACATACGTTCCATCTAACCATAAACTTGTTTTTTCCAAATCTCAACAACATGTCACCTGTGAGTTGGGGCTAGGAATCCACAAAAGAGGGTGTCTCTCCACAGTCCACTCATAGATCTATGAATGTAAGCCATTCACTACTCACAATCCCTCAAGTTGTACCATTCTTTTATCATGCCTTCTATCACAAGTTGGCCAGGATATAATTTTTACTCATACAACATAGTTTTATATGTCACTTTTTGAGTATATTTTATGGGTAGTGAATGACACACATAGGAAATGATAATTAATACTTTCTAGATGGATGAAAAAAAGGAATGTAATTTCTGGGGAAACATGGAGGGAATAGTGAAATGTCATTGTGTATTATGTATGAAATTTTGAATTGTTCATATATAAGAAAACAATATGTATATATGCTACAGGCCTTATAAGGCAAACATGGATTCTTTACACCTGATAATGTAATTATGTTTCTATAAATAAATTTACATGAACTTTTTATATATATATATATATATATATATATATATATATATATATAATTGAACTTTTAAGGTTATAGGGGGTCTCTGTGATTCTTCCGCGATGGAGTACGATCCTACAGTCTCGAGAGGAGTTTTGTGCCCGTACAAGTGAGATTTTAACTCTCTACAGTCGAAGGATTTCACCCCATTCCCCTTTTCCCCCGAAATCTGTAGTTTTCTACCCCAGTCCACTGTTTTCTTCTACTCGATCAGTGGTAATCGTTCTCTATAAGCCTCAATGGCCGAATCTAAGTTGGATGACATGAACTACGAAGACAACTCATATCTCCAGCAAGCTTTTCAATCCCAGGAGGAATATTTATCACCCCTTCCTCGAGATTCTATGTTTTGATCACTCGATGAGGAGGAGTTGAAGGGTCCAGTTCTCGAAGACAATGGTTTCGAAGTCGATGATGGCCCTGGAATGTATCTCTTGCCTTTACTATCCCTGTCATTTCTCTTGAGGTCTCTCTCTTTCCCTCCCCTCATCCCCCTTTCCCCTCTTCATTCTCTCCCTCCACTGTTGCTCCAGCTTCTAAAGGTGTTTTTGGTGGTAGAGAACGCACTATTTTTCTAAAAAAACCTCTAAGCCTTGCATTAGAGTAAGGAAATATCAGATGAACTTGATCACAGGAAAATAAATTTCGTTGGAATATATTCCATATTTGGTTAGTAAAGCATTAGTTGGTAGGTTCAGTTGCAATTCAGTAGGTGTGCAAGCTCTCTCACATTAGGTAGATCAGCATTGGCTTCCTCTCCTTGATTACAATCCAAAAGCTCACACTATGGTGCATGGTTGGCTCAACTTCCTCTTCCATTCTAAAGAATATGCCACCAACATCTTGGAAAAAACCTAGTCATGGGGTCTGTCAGAACTGGTCCTCCATCGTTGGACGATCGACTTCGACCTAGCTTCAATTTCAATTATGAAGATCTGGGCCATTTTTCCAAGTCTACCTTTGGTATACTTGAACAAAGTAGCCCTCAAGGCCATTGGAAATAAGATTGGTCAATTCGCGATGTTAGAACCCAATTGGAAAACTAAATTTGATAGGCTTTGGGCATGGATATTATTGGGGGTTGATTTAAGAGACTACCTTATTGGATATTTGGAGATAGTTTATGGGGATTTTAAATGAAACCAATGAGTGGATTACTGGAAAATCCCCTTTCGTTTATTTTCTTTCCATGACACTGACCATATTATTTCCCAGTGCTATTATACTAAGCTGAAGATGGAGAAGCCACATAAAATATGGGTTAAAAAATCCAGTGAGACTTGTCCCAAACCATTGGCGAAAGAAGAAGTGATTCATGCTATGGAGGAGGCTTCGAATGAAGTATCAGAAAGTAATAAGAAGGCAACAAAGCATTCAATGGCTCCTTCTTCTGGTATGTGTCCTCCCTCTCTTCCCTTTGATGTCCCTTCACTTCTTTGTTCTTCCCCTCTCCCAAACTATCATAAGGATTTAGTTCCTCCTCCCCCCTTCGTGTTCCCTTCTCATATTTCCAGTCTACTCTCTTATCCATGTTCCTCTTCCCCGTCACAGAGTCCCTCAGTCTTTTTCAACCCACATAAAGGGACTCAGGGGGTTTGGTAGGGGTTTCCTCTGCCCCCCTTATGGTCCCTTGTCCCCCCAAAGAAGGGAATGCTTTGTGGTATTGTGGGAAAAAATCCTATGATTTTTCATCCCACGGCGGTCTCGCCCTTGATCCCTCTCAGAAAAACCCGGTCATCAAAAAGTCACTTCTTTCAAAATCCCCCTCATCAAAACCCGATCGGTAGAAAGTCACTTCTATTAAAATCCCAATAAAAATCCATTATTGACATCTGCAAAGGCAAACAAAAAACTATCACAGGTGCCCTTGGAGTGAGGATTTCCTTAAGCGGCCTTCCTCGTGATCATTTTATCCTTCAATGCAAGAGGGGTAGGGGTAGGGGTCACCCCTAAACAACTCACCCTCAAAATCTTCATTCGGAGCCATAACCCTGAAGTAATTCTACTTTAGGAAACCAAGTGAGAAGGATCTAATGCAAGGGTTGTTCTTGAAAAATGGATAAAAAATTGGTCTTTTTGCACTATTGACGCTAAAGGTAAATCAAGTGGGCTTCTAATCAGTTGGATCCCAGCCTGTAAATCTATTTCTTCAACCTCTTTCAGTTCAGTAATCTCAGTTAATTTGGAGTTCAAAATCCTGGAAGAGCCTTTGACCATAATTAATATCTACGTGCTTTACGTTGAGGGAATCCCTTTTTGTGAAAATTTGGCTAGATATGGTGCACTTGGTGATCCCTTGAATCTAATTGAAGGGCATTTAAAATTCACCCTAAATCTAAGATAAGTCTAGGGACCTAACCCTAGGATGGATACCCAAAGTGGATTCTTCTCTGCTTTTTTGGATAAACATCATCTTATCGATTTAGAACCAGTGAAATTGGTTCCATTGTGGAGGAACTTTAGAGTCGGGGAAGGAGTTATCTCTAAAAGATTGGATCAATTTTTAGCATCTGAGTAGCTATTTAATTGTTCATTAACTATGAAAATGTGGGTGCCCGCAGGTGGAATCTTTGATCATCCATCTATATTATTTCAAATGAACTCAGGTGAACATTCTCCACCCTCACCCTTTAAATTCAACTCCGCTTGGTTATAGAAGGAAGATTAAAGACAATTRATTTTGCCCTCTTTGGTGCATCTTAACKCAACATCTYCTTCTTTTGTAATGAAACAATTTGTTGAAAACTTAATCAAAATTAAAGAGGTGACAAAGAAATGGGCCAAGGATTTCAAAGTTGGCTATCAGACAATTATGTTAAGTTATTCGTAGGCTTTCCATGCATCTTTGTAAGTATTATTTGGTGGKAAAGTAATGTGMGAATATTTAAAAATGAAGTGGTGTCCCCCGAATTCTCARTCAACCTCATAATCAAAATCTCAAGGGAATTCAAGCTCGGCCCTAAAGAAAAGAAGCCCAAAATCCCAATTATGTCTGATCTCAACCAGGAAATCCTGTGGGGTTTCTTCAATGGCGCCTCCCAAGGTCATCCTCCACATTGTGGAGTTGGTGTAGTGTTGTTCTTTAATCAAAACCATTTTCTTCATCTTATATATTCACCTGGAAGAGGATCCAACAACAAAGTAGAGTTCATTGCCTTGTGGACGCTGCTAGAAATTGCCAGGAAAAAAGGAATAAAAAAGCTACAGATATTGAGAGATTCTAAATTAGTGGTAGACTAGGTTAATCGAAAAGTCAGTCTCTGACATCTGATTGAAATCTCTGCTACAGGACATTCTCCTCTCTCTCACTTCACTAGAATGGCACTCATGCTGCCATATTCTTCGAGAGCTCGATGAAAAATCTAACACCCTCTCTAAGGAAGCTCTGGTTCTTCCTTCAGGCGCATGTGGGATATGTGAATTCTGTGAGGGAGAGGAACTCACTTCTATGGAGTTCCATCTTTAACGTAGGGGCATGCTTTTACCTCTCAGTTATGTAATGAGGAGTGAAGATAGACCGATGATGTTTTCGATTGTAATAAAGTAATTAGTATTCATAGTTTTTGCAATTTTCTTTTTTATTTAGGGATAGAGATGAAGAGTCTTCCATGCTCTCTGTAGCGTTCTCTATTGAATTGTAACATGTATATTCACTATCAATGAGTATAAGTATTTTTTTATAAGGAAAGAAAAAAACTTCATTAAAATAATTGTATATGAAATTTAGAATATCATTCCATTTTTATAGTCAAATTCAGCTAACGTGATTGGGTTTTGAGGGTTTCATTATGTAAGGAAACAAAGGTTCGAAACCCATGGTAGTTGGGAAAAGACACCCAAAAAAATCCAACCATGTTAAGGGTTGGTATGGCCTAGGTCGAGTGATTTTGTCAGCTTAGATGCCCTTAGTTCATGGTTTCTTCGACTACAAGCTGATCCTGCTGACAGAAATGCTAGCAAACAAAAAAAATCATTTCATTTTTATGTGTTAATATTAATAATATTTTATTTTTTAATTGTAATTATCATTAAAATATGCCACATTAATATAAACAATACCACTATAACCTCCAAGTGCCATATATATACCCCTTTAACAGAGCATAGGTAAACTACTTAATTTTGTTAAATATTTAATATTTAATGTAAACTGGAATAATGATTAATATTTATATCTAAGTTATGAATAATTATTAATATTTAATGTGAATTGTGTTTGTTTTTAGATATTTAACATTTAACTAATTTTCATGTAAAAACTAATTAATTTGCATGCATGTAAGATATAATTTTCTACTTTTCCATTATAATTATCATTTAAATATATAAAAAAAAAAAATGATATTTTAAGATATATGAAATGAAAATAATATTTCATTTAAGCTATTAAAAAATAGTTTTTAACCCTAATCAAAACAATTTTTCAATGCCCTGAATTACTTATTTTTTTGGATATTTCATGTGGACTATCAAGAATTATTAATATTTAATGTGAACTATCTAATTTTCTTCTACAATTGATATTTAATGAATTTCCAATTTCGTAAATACTAACGAAGTTACATACAAGATGCTTATTTTATTTTATTTTTTCAATTGATATTTAATGAATTTCCAATTTCGTAAATACTAACGAAGTTACATACGAGATAAGCTGCTTATTTTATTTTATTTTTTCATTTCAACCTAAAATGAAAGAAAATATTTCAAAAGTAATGAAATGAAAATTATGTTTAGTCCAAAATATCAAAATAACATAATTGGTTTTAATGAATTTTTCTGTTTTATAAAAAACAACTAATTGGTATGGAAGATAGAAGGTTTATTTTATTTTTTTATTCTAAATTTTTATTTTTTAAATCGAGATTAGGAAATATATATATTAATGGGTGGGAAAAAAATGGAAAAAAGGTTATAGAAAATTAAGCATGTTGTTTCAAAAAGATCCTTGTGTTCCCCCTTGTCTTCATATTCTCTTAGTTCTATGATTCTCAAGTCCAAGGATGTGCACTCCTTGCACCGTTAAAACTTATATTAACTTGTATGTCCAGGGTGGGTACAAGTGTCCCCTTTTGGCTATTGGGAGTACTAAGGAGGAGAGAAGGGGAGCAAAGCTTCCAACTCCAAATTATAGTAGCAAACCAAGAAATATAGAAATGAAAAGAGGCTTGGACACAAACAATGTAATCACATTCTTCCCCCATCATGGGTCTCTTATAAAGGGTAGACTAAACAAGGGAGCTTAAAAGGACTTTCCAGTAAATCTCCCACAATAGATTTGATCTTCCTCACAAAGAACGAATCTGCAATTTTCTGGGAATAAAAACAAAGAGATAGAAAATCCAAGGTAGGATTCTCTCATCATAACCATATAGAGTCAAGACCCAAGTCGAGATGCCAACACTACAGACCTTACCATAAATAAAAGCCCACAAAAAACCAGTTTGCAATTTCCTGGGAATAAAAACAAAGAGATGGAGCCTCTAAGGCTGACTTGTATCCTCATAACCATATAGAGCCAAAACTTAGGTCGAAATGTCAATGTTACATTCCTCACAAAAAATGACACCCCAAGCAACAAGGATTGCAATGGAATTCCATAGTATCCATCCCCAAAGCAAAGAGACAATTACAAATCGATATCTGAAAATGATTGGGGGGGGAGGGGCAGGGTGGAATCTAGAGAGGTCATATGCTTACCCTA
>JASDQU010680281.1:28535-42183 GCA_032191745.1 Picea mariana | reverse complement strand
TACTCCTTCTGGGAATTCTTCAATTCCCACTACGATTGTCACCACAGGAGAGTTTCCACCTCCTAACCCACCGTCACCGATCCGAGCCACCATGGTCTCGACCACCTCTACATCACACAGTAGTCTGATCCCGTCTTTGGTGGCGGCCACAACCCCTTTCACACCAAGTGCAATAGGCCCTCCGTTCTCATACGGGATGCCTAGTTCAGTTACAAGTCCTGTACTTTCCTACTCCACTTTATAGACTTCAAGTCTGGGGGCAGGGAGCTCTAACACTCCTCTGCAAGGTCACATGGGGGGCACTCCTGCTCCTTTTAATTCTTTCCCTTATGGGGGAGGTCATATACCTCCTTCGTCCCCTTCACTCGGTGGCTCGCATCATCAATCCGTCGAGCAACCTACACACCATAGTTTATTTGGAGCGGGGAGTCAAGGACCACCTTCGCATAATATGCCGGTAGGTTCAACATCATTTTATTTGTTCGGTGCATTTGGTAACAACACCTTCTCATCAACTACTTTCTCAACTGGGGGCAACCCCAGTTTTAGACAATCTATTCCTATGCAGGGTACTATTCCTACACATGAGACACACCCAGGAACTTCTTCCACATCAGAGCCTTGGATTTCTTGGCAGAGATCCGTTCCCTCGTCCGGAATGCCAATCTGGGGTAATTCTTCCCACAATCAATGGAACCTTGGACAAATTACTATGCCTATCCCCACGGGAGAGACATGGGACAACCCTTCCCAAATTCCTTCGAATGTGATGCATGCCCAACCATCTATGTCCTATTTTGGAAATCCACCGATGATGTCTCCACATACGTAAAATCCATATGATGGCCATGACCATGGTTTCTACTAGAATCTGGGCCAGCAGCTGAACTTTTCCTGGCAACCTAGTGCCAATCAAACTCTAGGCCCCTTTTTCCCAGGTTATCACCAACAACCCAAACTACCTTTCCTAGCAACCTTGCATTTTCCAAACTTGATAAGGTTGTTGAATGACCCTATCTGTCACGATCCGCATTGGCCTCCTATGCCGACGAAGTTGCCTTTGGACATCCCAAAGTTCAAAGCCAAGCCTAATGAAGATCCAAGAGATCATGTGACTACCTTCCATATTTGGTGCTCATCTAACTCGTTGAAAGACGACTCTGTACAGTTGAAATTGTTTCAATGTACTCTCATTGGGAGTGCCGCGAAATGGTACATCGAGCTCGACCGCTCAAGATACTCTTCCTTTGGTGAATTGGCCATGGATTTCCTAAACCATTTCTAGTTACCTGTGAGATACAACGCTGGAACATAATTGCTGGCCAATTTTTCACAGACAAAAGCGGACCATATCTCTGATCACATCCAAGAATGGTAATGCCAAAAGAGTTTAATTAAGGTACTAGTCCCACCGGAATTCCTTCTTGAGTGGTTTCTTAAGTCTTTGGTCCCACAGTAGTCCAAGGATGTCGTGACGTCAGGAGTATTTTCTGAAGAAGACGCCATCATGAGAACTCAACAACTTGAGCTAATCTGTTCTTAGTCCAGTTTATTATACAAGATCTTTCCAGATGCACCAAACTCAATACTTGATAACACCAGACAGAGAGTTGGACCGCATGCTGATGGTATTGTTGGTTTAGCACAAATAAATCTCACTGTGCAAATGACGAAGTAGTTGCAATAGTTGTCTATACCACACACAGCGGCCTGCCAAACTACTGCTTTGGCTACTCCCCCCACCAAAACGTCGGATGTACACACAGTGCAATCGACTAGTGCAAAGGCCACCCAACAGCCTGAGGGAAAGAAAAAACAACGAAAGAAGGGTAAGGGGGATAAAAAACCTACCGATAATGCTGGTGGGGACAACATTGAGAAACGGAAAGCCAAGTATCCATGCAACTTATGCGTGGAAGACCACCCGACCCATCTATGTCCTTGGCTTGCAGAAGCCCAAAAGTTTGTGACACAGCAACAACCTGTTGTGTTAACCAATCCATTTCAACATGGGCAAAATCTAACATAGGCCTCTACAAGTACGAAAGGGGGCAGCCAAGGACCCTCTCTACCTGGGAACAACCTCGCATCCGTGAACGTATATATGGTGAAGAGTGATGCTTTTATATCGACTAGAGTGCATGACTATAGTAAACTAGACACTTCTGAGAAGGGTAAAGAAGGTAAACTCCCATCTCTTCCTCTACAGATTGAGAAGACATTGGGTGAAACAATGAAATGCATTCCCAAAGGTGCTTTCAAAACATCTTCTCATAACCCAAACGCAAGGTCCGCCTAGAACTACTCTTTGGTGGAAGATTTATTACAAACTCCTTGTGTGAGTCTGCTTTGGAAGTCCTCCAAAGCTGCCCTTCCCAGAGGAAAGCCTTGTTAACCGCTTTAGGATCTACCAAGACTTGTAATCCGGGTACAATCATGCTGGATACAACCGACTTAAAACCTCATTTACCTTACCACGTATCATTTCAGATAGTAGTGGCTTATCCCACAAAAAATTTTACTTGGAATATCTTCCGCACGATGGTTGATGAGGGCGCCTCAACATGCGTTATGTCATTGGCATGTTGGAAGGCCATTGGCCAGCCTGTTTTGTCTCCGTCACCTATTCTCCTCACCGCTTTCGACGGTCATTCGTTCCAACCACAAGGTATCATTTCTTCTTTCCCCGTGTAGTTAGTAGGGAAGAATGTGTGTGTTGAGGTAGAAGTAGTCGACGCACCCCTCGGCTATAATCTCTTGTTAGGAAGGAGTTGGACTTATTGCATGCAAGTTGTGGTTGCTACAATTTTTCGGGTCTTGTTGTTTCCACACGAGGGTCGGATTGTGACCATTGATCAATTGTCTTTCTCTAGACCTGACCCTGCATTGGGGGCATCCACGGTCCTGATGATTGATAATCCTCAACCAGGTGTAGTCAACATAGGTGTTGGTTTGTGCCCATCTTTGATGGGTACCTTCGATTACCCACCCCCTCAAGGCTATATCAAGTTTATATCCAATCACCATAAGGTTGAGATTTTTCAAGTTTCTTCATTCCACATGACTTACTTCGATGATCCGTGGATGCTTCCTTCCCCATCGGCCACGATGGATGGGACAGGGCACTCGGGCATGTTCATGCCCTTGTCCACAACTGAAGTAGCGTACTCTTTAGTCTAGCAAGCTTCAGCCAACACTGATCCAACTCCTGCACAAGAGTTCGATCCCCTTCTAGAGCCTATTTTGGCTCAAGGTTCTCTCGCTAACACCGATTCATTAGACTTAGTCTTTCCCTTTGACGCAGCAATAATTGAAGCAATGACTAGTCTGGACAAACCCTGGGAAGATCTTCATCACAGGTCATACTTTCTCCCAGAGTTAAGAAGAATCGAAGCTGGAGAATTCACCTTGACTATGATGGGAGATAGGTCTTGTCCCATTAATCCCTTAGCTACACGCGAGGTTTATGCTGAGGGTAATATGGCAACCATTGCTGAAATGATACCTATCAATATCTCCAGAACCCCTGGCGTCATAGACAATGTTTTCATCGGAGCATACTGCTCCCCCAAGGAGATGACAGGCATTGACCCACAAAGAGTCGATCATGAGCTAACTTTGTTGTTTTTCAAGCTCACTTTGAGATCCGAAAGCAACATCTGGTGAGACTGCATTTATTCTTTTTGATCTCGTCCGGATTAACTGAGAAAAATAACCTCTATGGGTTTTCTTTTAAGTCCTTTTCAGACCCTCTAAACATGAAAAGATTGTCGAGCGATCTTGTGGCCTTTCACTCTCGTTAAACTAAAATT
Organism: Picea mariana; assembly: GCA_032191745.1. Lineage (NCBI taxonomy): Eukaryota > Viridiplantae > Streptophyta > Pinopsida > Pinales > Pinaceae > Picea > Picea mariana. Next base: position 38,371 of record JASDQU010680281.1, on the reverse strand, counting down.
TGAAGTCACGTCTGTTCGACGGCAGTTTACCCCTTTTTCGTTGTAGATGGTCAACTGTACGAACAAAGGTATACTCTATGGAACTTCAGTTTTCTAGAAGAGTACCCTCAGTTATAATTTTACCCCTTTTTTGGGCCTAAGGGACTAAACTTGTGAAAAAGGAACCCCCTCAGAGTCCATAGTTAAGCTCTTTTCAGACTCCCTAAAATTGAAAAGATCGTCGAGTGACCTTATTCTTTCACACTCGTTAAACTAGTCGAGAAGAACATTCATGACAGAGTCCATAGTTAAGATTTTTTCAGACTCCTTAAAAATGAAAAGATGGTCGAGTGATCTTGTCCTTATCACACTCGTTAAAATGGTTTTGAATAGACGTCTTGTTGGTGCTAGTTTACCCCTTTTTCGAACCGACTAGACTATCTTCGAAAAAGGTACCCCAATGGAGTCTCCTTTTATGTTTTTTAAGACTCTCTAAATATGAAAAACCATTGAGCTTACCTTCTATGGGCTCGTTAAACTTACATCGAAGGACGTTACCAATGTGTGTTTTGTTAACTGTGTTTGCATACCTTATACTCCAGCCTTGTAGCAGTTTGCTTCTGCGTCTTAACACTCTTGGCCCTCGTAGGATTTTTCCCGAGTGTCATTATTCTAAACATCAGTCTTGTCCTTGCGCCTTGAAATTTTATGTTTGTAACACTCGTTCCTCCATTGTAACATAACATTCCTTTATGCTTTTTTCCAACATTATTGAAAAAGACAAAAAAAATCAAATATACGCCAAAAAGAGGAAGGGAAAAGTATTTTCTTTATTGGCAGCATAATGAGTTGCCCTTGGATAAAGCACATTTGTCCATTTGTTTGTCAAACTATGGGATGTAATACAACCTTAGGAAGTTTTTCTCGCTACATAGAGTTGTGTCCTCCTCCATTTGGTTATTCTTCCAAACATATGGAGAGTTTGTGTTGCCTCCTGCTTTGTAAACTTATGATTAATGCCATGCTGCCTAAGTCTCATCATTTGTCATGCTATTATCCAAGGGAATTTTCTACCAAGCCTGAGTCGGCCCCTCTGCAATTTGTTTCTTTCCCTCATACCCCACCATCCTGAATGTCCAATCAAGTCCTTGTTCGAAATCAATGAAGCCTTCAGTCTGATCATCAAGATTATCTAGTCCATGACCAATGGGTCGTCGAAGACCTCTGGGTAGTGAATTTGTACACTCATATTACACTCCTACCTTTAGTTTTGAATATTTTGAATTTGTTTCTCGAGCTCTGAAGATCTCATCTCCAGCCATCAGGCTGTATCAACTTCTAGAAGATGGATACTCTATATGTATATCTTTTTGATTTTGAGATGTAGCTCTACTATGTATTGTTTGTGGATACACTTTATATAGTTATTTGACATGGATCTATAGTGTATTTGATTGGTAGCCAAGATTCTATTTTATCCCGAGCATGGGTATACCCACCTCGGTGAGACATTTGTTATTTTGCAAACGATGCCTTCTGGTTCCTGGTCCCTGGGCTCACTTGTTCAGCACATAAATAAAGATTGGTAATGTATTTTGGCCATAAGATGCTCTTCTGCCCTCACACATTAGGGGGCATATGTTATAACCCTAATTTTCACCACACATTCTTACCTGGCATCAGACCATCTCAGATCCCTTCTTTGCTAAAGCACTACTGAACAACTCTTTAAAAAACCTCTTTTATAAGGGCCCACATGCCCTACTCCATTATTGCACGTGTGTACACGCTAGCTGACCTAAAACGACCCACGTGGACCGACAAAAGCACAAAAAAGGAAAGTTGCCGAAGGAACACACATCTTTGGGTGAGTTAACTGAAACTCTCGGCCATGCATGGCCGAGGGTTCGTCCAAATACTTGGCTTCTTCTAGCCTATAAAAGAAGGGTTAGGGGTCCCATTTGGAAGAGAAGAAATAGAGTAAAGAAACTCTGCCCAATTGAACATTCCCATTGTCCCAACCCTTTAGCCATCCTTGTGCAAGAAGAGATACAAAGAAAAGAAGTTGGAGGACATTTGAAGAGGAGCGCAAGATCAGGATTCACGAAGCAGTGGCTGGTCTCGACATTGTAAGTTGATTCATTAAAGTTAATAATAAAGAAATGATTTTCCCATCCCACTATATGAGTTCTTCATCATTCAGTAAATATATGTTTGAATCTCTAACCCATTAGTCTGTAGGTAAAATGCATGTGTAGTTTGTTTCTTTTTTTGTACGCAGGTCAATATTGAGAGGATAATTGCCAACAAGCGATCAAGCGTGAAGAAGGATCAACATCGACCATCCAGAATAAGGTTTGTTGGTCTAACCATGTATTTGCTGAAAAGAAATGGCGATTAGGTCTGGGGATGAAGGTAGAAAGTAGGTTTCTTTAGGTCATATCTGCATGCATAATATAACCCTATTTGCTAGTCCGTAGGGGGATTTCCCAGCACAACATCTCCTTATCCCATCTTAGTCTCTATTTCATGTGATCAAAACACACTCTTTTCACAGTTCTTCCTCGAATCCTAGAACTTCGTCTCTCGTCTCTGCACACTTCGTAGATCCCCCCCGACCCCCACTCTTTCCTTTCTTTCCTTTTCCAGCAAGATTACGTGTGGCCCAAATTCCCAGTCTGTGGTCAGGTCTGGAAGCTTTACATATGGATGGTCTTCCCCATCCCCTCATTAACTCTTGAGGAGGTCTTCCCACCTACCAGCCTAACTGTAATTCATTCCTGGGTCAAAGGGTTGTTCTGAGCTTGAGAAATTAAATCCAGCAAGGTATTGGTTCGTTGGAGGTTAATGCAACCATTACTGGTCCCCTCCACCATCTATTTCATATCATTTGTGGTCTTTCTTAGCATATCCCCTTTCCAGCAATCATGCAACACATATCCATTTTCTATTAAAATAAAATAAAAATTACATTCATCAACTTTTCATACAAGGGCCCATCAAATAAAACTTTCACACCTTTGAGGTTGCCATAGTTCCTTGGCCAATATAGTTATATTTACAAACTTGGGGAAACAGGGTGTTACAATGAAACTAGAAAAACTTGGGCTTATTGCATTTGCCAAAAATATGATGTTTTTGACACTTTTACAAAATGGAAAGCTTTGGTTGAGAATGAGACAGGAAAAAGGTTGAAGTGTCTCAAATCAGAAAATGGAGGTGAACATTACAACAAGGAGTTTGATGATTATTGTTCATACCATGGGATTCGTAGAGAGAAGACATTTCTAGGAACACCACAAGAAAATGGTGTGTTAGAAATGATGAATTGGATAATCATGGAATGTGAAAGGACTTTGAGATTGCATGTTGGGTTGCCCTTAAATTTTTGGGAAGATGTTGTAGATATTGTTGTTTACTTAATAAACAAAGGACCTTCAATCTCCTTGGATGGTGGAATTCTAGAGGAAGAATGGAAAGGCAAAAAGGTAAACTACTCATTTTTTAAGACTTTCGGTTGTGAAGCATTTTTCCATATTGATAAAGAAAATAGAACAAAGCTAGAGGCAAAATTCAAGAAGTGCACCTTTATTTGACACAATGTTAATGATTATGGTTATTGCGTATGGGATTATGAAAATCATAAAATCATTAGGAATAGAGATGCGGTATTCAATGAAAAGGTCGTGTACAAAGATCAATTGTAGAGAAAGAAACATGAAAACAAAAACACATAATGCACAATGCTTGATGAAATCAAAGAAAATGAAATTCCAAAGGTGCCAGAAAATCAAAATATACAACAACATGAGAAACAAGAACCTCAAAATCCTACAAGTGTTGTTATAAGATCTACCAGGTTAAGTAGACTGCCTAAACGATACTCTCCTTCATTGTATTATTTATTGTTGATTGACACTGGTGAACCAAAAAGTTACGAAGAGACAATGTAGGTAGACATTAAAAATAAGTGGGAGAAAGGAATGAAAGAGGAAATGGATTCCTTGGTAAATAACCATACTTGGGACTTGGTTCAATTTCCTAYAGGAAAAAAAACATTGTAGAATAAATGGGTTTACAATTGAAAGAAGAAGATGGAGGTAAAAAGTGGTACAAGGATAGACTTGTTGTAAAGGGGTTTGCACAAAAGAAAGGTATAGATTTTGATTAAATATTTTCTCATKTTATTAAAATGAATTGAATTAGGACCATTTTAAGTCTTGTGGAAGTAGAATATTTKCATCTTGAACAATTAGATGTAAAAAACTTTTCTCCACGGGGATTTGGAGGAAGATATTTATATGTAGCAACCAAAGGGGTATGAGGTCAAAGGGAAGGAGAATTTGGTATGCAAGTTGAATAAGAGATTGTATGGCCTAAAGAAAACTCCAATGCAACGGTATTTGAAATTTTATAGGTTTATGACAGAGCAAGGTTATAGTAGATGTCATTCTGATCATTGTGTTTATTTTAAGAGGCTAGAAAATGGAAGCTATATTATCTTGTTATTGTATGTAGATGACATACTTGTTGCAGGATCTAACATGCAGGATATAAATATGCTAAAAAAGAAATTATCTAATTCATTTTCAATGAAGGATTTGGGTGCTGCAAAGAAAATCCTTGGTATGAGGATAACAAGAGATAGGAAAAATAAAAAATTGAAATTGTCTCAGGGTGAATACATAGAGAAGGTGTTGGAGAGGTTTAGAATGCATAATGCAAAACTAGTTATTACACATTTGGCCAACCATTTCAAATTAGCCAAGGAAATGTGTCCCAAGACACATGAGAAGATAGAATACATGTCCAGGATCCCTTATTCATAAGCAATTGGCAGCTTGATGTATGCAATGGTGTGCACAAGAAAAAATATTGCACATGCAGTGAGAGTTGTGAGTAAGTATATGAACAATCCAAGTAAAGAACATTGGGAGGAAGTAAAGTAGATTCTCAGGTATTTGAGAGGTACTAATACTCATGTATTATGTTTTGGAGGTTCAAACACTATTCTACATGGATATGTTGATTCGGATATGACAGATGATAAATATAGTAGGAGAAGCACCACATGGTATGTTTTTACTGTAGGTGGAACAAGAATAAGTTGGATTTCAAAACTGCAAAAGGTTGTTGCACTTTCAACAATGGAAGAAGAGTATGTTGTTTTTATAGAGGCTAGTAAAGAGATGATTGTAGAAATTCTTACTCCAACACTTAGGTTCTTTGTTATTTAGTGATTTCCTTACTACAATTAGATTAGTAGCTTTAAAAAACAATAGTACACTATTGAAATATTCAACTCAATATCATGCAGCAGAAGCATAAACTAGGAAACCAAATAAAGCACACATGAACACCAGAATGTTTGGGTAAATACCCTTGGAAAAACCCCTGATGGAAAACCAATGCTAAGAATGATTTTATTATGATAAAATTAGTTCTCCCGTAATAGGGATAATGACCCACTGAGAGAAATACAACTACAGACTAACTTGGCAAGGGCTAACCTGCTGTACAATCAAATATGGGAAACTTTTCTAGGAATCCACAACTATCTTTTATGTGACCCAAGGATATCCATGACTTTCGTCACTCAGATCCACAAATGTCCACGACTGTCTCCTCTATGACTCACGGATATGTACGAAAAGTCCGTACAAAAAACTCCATACAATCTGAAACTCTCCGGTGGCTTTCTTCTACTGAAACCCACTTGTGTATTCCTTTGTTCTCTCTTTCTCCTTGACCTATATGATCTCTAGATGAAGGTATTTCTTCACCTATACAAGATATTGAATTACGGTCCTTCGTGATCCAATACTCTGTGTCAAATCCCTCAACACCTGTCAAGTCAAGTCAAGTGTCTTTCTCTTTCATCCTAGCATTTCTTTTATAATCATGAATTACAATCTATTTATAATCTCCAAAGTGATCTATGGTTGAGAGTACTTCTCACACTCACTTTGAGATTTATATTACATGTCGCATGCTAAGTACTTTTAGCATGTGTTATCACCAGGAGTACCCATCAAAATATAAATAATTAAAATAAGTTTATGCTTGAGTGGATCAAMAATACTGAGTAAGAAAGGGAGAGGGAAACAAACTAAATGCATATCAATGTGCTACCATTGGGCATAGATTCCTTTAAAAACATTAAAAACCATAGGAAATCAAGMAAAATTCCAGACAAAATACTTATTGTTATGGAAGGTAGAAGAATTAGGAAACATACATGAACCATAATAAGACCTATACTAGATAGTTTATACATTCATGAGATTKAATATCCATTCAATAGAAATATTTCCTGAGAATGAACAAAAAATTTTAAATGAGAAAAATGAATCAAAGGCACATGCAATGAATCCTTCATTACTTTAAGTTTCTCTAATTCATATGCAAAAGTTGATCCTCAACTSTTGCAAATCGTTCAAGTAGAAAGAAATATGATGAAATGAGAAACAAAAGATACATAGAGTGATAATTTAACTTTTAKAAATCTCTAATTAAAATGACGTGAAAGAATTTTCCCTCAGGCTTACAAACGAGCAGGTAAATTTCTCCTCTAGCTCCTTCAAGCCTCTCAACCCCCAACCCTTTCTTCATCAAAATTATATTATATATAGGCTCTCCATGCTTAATATTCTAAGAGGGTCGAATTAGATGCAATTAAATTTGATTCCTTCCAGTTAGGAAATAGTTACAAGAAGTTACAACATAAACAATTCCAATCCCTATTTTTTAGGAACTTTTCTTCTATCATTAATTTCTTCTAGAAACCATCAAGCTGATCGATCTTAAGATGAGACACTTGTTCCTCATGCTCTCCTGAAGTTTTGGAGGAGTCCCTTTGCGCTGGCACTTCAAGATGAAACAAAATCTGTCTAACTGTGTGGTTCTGCAACGAATTGCCACACACTGCAAAATATATGTTTTTACAATTTTGCTACGAAATTGTGCTGCAATCTATATATCACCGAGGACTTTAACCTTAACTTTATCAAAATGCTTAATAGTTCCAACAACATCATTTTTTTAAGACCATATCATGAACCATATCACATTCATGCAATTTCCCATCAACAATTTTTGCAACTTGCACATTCAACTTCAGTAGCCAAAACTGTATGGGATACATTAAGAATCCTCTAGCACCCAGGCCATTTTTAGTTTTACTTGATTGAACATACCTTCCTTTTTTTTCAAAATTTGTCAAAGTGAATGCCCTTCCATACAGACCTCACAATCAAATTCTTTGTTTATTCTTCCACTATTATCAATGACATTGCAAACTATATTATGATTTGTAAGTTCCTCAAGAAGATTATCACAATTCTCAACCTCGAGCCAACCACTACTACATGTCTTTACATTTAAAAAAATCGTTGCACTATCATCCAAGCTGATCCCAAGATGAAGGAGCACCTAGAGGTTCTCTTTCCATCTAATGCACTACATGCCCAATCCGAGTCTGTATATCCCTGCAACTCTACTCCATCTCCTCCAAGATATCTCAATCCATACTCCATTGTACCTCTCAAGTACCTGAGCACATGATTTTTTGCAATCCAATGCACTTTCATTGGCTTTATCATGAATTGAATCAAGGTATTCACATCAAAACAAATATCTGGTTTGGTGTTGACCAAATACATCAAGGATCCTACCAACTGCCTGTATATCCTGGGATCCACCAACTCTGAATATGAAGTGTCAATCTTCTTCAGATTGATAATCATAGGTGTAGCCATCAGTTTACAGTCCTCCATCTTGAATCTCTTCAAGATCTCTACTTCATACTTCCCTTGTCCAAGGAAGATCTCTCTCGATACTTGCCATACCTCTAACCCCAAGAAATAATGCATCAAGCCAATTTCTTTCATCTCAAACTTACTAGAAAAATCTACTTTGCACCCTACAATAAGCTCCTCTGCAACCATGAGAATTAAATCATCAACGTACAAAACCAATATGTGAGGATCCTCTCCAACAAGTATGAAATACAAGTTAGGATCCACCTCACTCTTGGTAAATCCCATATTCTGCAAGTATCCATCGATCTTGGAATACCATGCCCTGGGTTCTTGTTTGAGTTCATACAAGGATTTATTAATCCTACATACATGAGACTCCCTCCCATGTACCTCAAGCCCTGAGGTTTCTCTATGTATACTTTCTTGTTAGTGATCTCGTTGAGGAACGATGTTTTCACATCCATCCGATGTATCCTCCACTTCATAACTGAAGTAATAGAAATACTAGGTTGAATAGAAGCATACCCGATGAGTGGAGAAAATGTCTCCTCATAGTCTACTCCCTCTTTCTAGGAGAACCCTCTTGCCACAAACCTCAGCTTGAACTTCTCTATGCTACCATCTGCAACATGCTTGATCTCGTAGAGCCACTTGGAACTCACAATTGACTTCCCCTCTGGTCTTGAAACTAAGTACAAAACATCATTCCTCATAATAGAGGTGTACTCCTCTACCAAGACATTCCTCCATACATGATGATCTGTTGCTTCCTCAAAATTGGAAGGCTCAACGTCAATGATGCTACTCATAAGCATCATATAGTTCACATAATTCTTCAAAGGAATGTTCTTTCTGACCACACTCCTAGGAGCCTTACCAACATCCCTCAATGTCTGTACTAGCCATCTGGTTCTCTTGATAGGGATGGAAGGGGCTAACTCCTCCTCTCCACCTGAAGTATTAATTGTTGACTGTTTCTCATCCTTCAAAGCCCACTACTCCTTGTCCTCTGTCACTGCTGATGAGTCCTTAGTACTCCTAGATGTTAAGTTCTCCTCAAACTTCACATATCTACTCACAAATGTATTTCTTTGCACTAGAATAAGGATCATGTAATCCTTTGAGGTCTCATTGTACCCTAAAATTATACCCTTCTGTCTTGAAGGCTCCAACTTTGTCCTCTTCTGCACTTGCATGTGGATGTAAACTGGACAACCAAAGATCTTCAAATGTCCTATCTTCGGATTCACCCCTGAGAATTCCTCCTCTGGAGTATTTTACCCCAATATCCTGTGAGGAATTTTGTTCTACACATACACCACTATATTAAATGCCTCAAACCACAAAAAAAATGGAAACTCCTGATCATGTATCATAGCCTTGGAAGAACCAATGATGGACCAGATATTTCTTTCCGTAACCCCATTCTACTGAGGGTTGTATGATATTTTTAGCTCCCTCTTGATCCCTTCCTCCTTGAAGAAATTTTTGGAATCATTAGAGGTGTACTCTCCCCCATTATCCGACCTCAAGACCTTAATCTTCATCCCTATCTGGTTCTCTACCTAATCTCTGAACTCTCTTAATCGACTGAAGATCTCATCCTTGTTCTTCATAAAGAAGATCTAAGTTTTTCTGGAAAAATCATCAATAAATGTCACATAGTATGATGATCCCTATACTGATGCTACTAAAATTGGCCCACTCACATCTGAATGGATAAGATCCAATATCCCCTTGGACCTACTCATGCTACTTGGAAAAGAAACATTGACATTCTTTCCAAGTGCACACCCTCTACACACTCCATGATGCTCAATACAAAACTATGGAAGACCTGTAACAATCTCCCTTAGAGTTGGCAATGACCTATGGTGTAGGTGTCCAACATCCTATGCCACACCTCACATAGGTTGTCACTATTGTCACTGTTGTGTGTTGATAACTGGAAGGATTAGAAATAGAATTCTACTAAGATATTCTTAACTAATTTTGGAATCATTTTTGGATGGAGTGAGTAGCCTTTGAGTTTTGGACTATTTCCTTGTGCCTTGATGGTCTCATATCCTACTTGGGGGTGGCAACTATTATCACCAA
>JASDQU010680280.1:47481-60071 GCA_032191745.1 Picea mariana | reverse complement strand
CTGTCAGCGGGATTATTCCAGCTCACTGGAGTGTTGCACTTTCTTCCATAAAGCGCTTCGAATGGGCTCATCTTCAATGACGCATGATACCCATTATTGTAGGCGAATTCTACCAAATGCAGGTAGTCTTCCCACCTGGATGGTTTATCCATCACATACATTCTCAGCATGTCTTCTATTACTCTGTTCACTCTCTTTGTCTGTCAATCAGACTCCGAATGATATGTTGTGCTAAAGTTAATATTCGTTCTGAATCCTTTGAACAGTCCTTTCCAGAAATTCGAAGTGAATTTCGGGTCTCTATCAAACACGATTGTCTTAGGAATTCCATACAAGCGTGCAACTTCTTTTAAGAAGATATCAACAACATCTGCTACTCTGTAGGTGGTTTTCAGTGGAATAAAATGGGTAGCTTTAGTAAGCTTGTCCACCACCACCATGATTGAATCATGCTACTTTCTTGTTCTGGGAAATCCTGTGATAAAATCCATTGTTACCACGTCCCATTTCCATTCAAGAATAGGTAAAGGCTACAGCAACCCTGTTGGGTGCCTATGCTCCGCCTTAACCTTCTGGCACTCCATACATCTGGCGATGTATTTAGCAATTTCTTGCTTCAAACCTGGCCAAAAATAATGGCCTTTGACTGCTGCCATAGTCTTCTGATATCCAGGATGTCTAGCATAAGCCACGTTATGCATCTTCTTTAGAATTGCCAGCTTCAATTCTCGGACATTAGGTACATACACTCTGTTTTTATACAGAAGTAAACCATTAGTTCCCAAGGTGTAACTTTCCTTGGTCTGTGGTCTCTCACACTGCTGTAGCTTTGCTACAAGACTTTTTTACTGCAAATCATCATTTGCAGCTTCCAAAATTATGTCTTTCACCTCAGTTTTGTACATGCTAATGGTTGTAGCATGTAATTCATGCACTTTTCTGCTGAGTGCATCAGCCACCTTATTTTCTTTCCCTTTGATATGCTTGATATCAAAGTCATATTCGCACAGAAACTCCAGCCATGTGATTTGCCTGGCATTTAAGGTCGGCTGATTGAATAAATACTTCAGACCGTTATGGTCTGTTCTCAACTCGAATGTCTTACCCATGAGGTAATGTCTCCATTTTCTCAAGGCGTGGACGATTGCTGACAGCTCTAAATCATGAGTGGCATAATTCTTCTCATGTTCCTTCAACTTTCGGGATTCATAGCAAACTACAAATCCTTATTGGCTGAGAACTCCTCCCAGCCCCTCCTTACACGCATTTGTGCACACTACATAATCCTTGTCTGGATCTACAATCTTTAGGATTGGAGCACTGGTTAGCAGCTGCTTCAATCATTGGAAGTTGCTCTCACATTCTTCAGTCCACTGGAACTTCTTCCCCTTCCTTTGCAAGGAAGTGATAGAATGAGCTATTTTTTAGAACCCATCTATAAACCTCCTATGATATCCTGCCAGACCCATAAAAGATCTAACTTCTACCACATTCCTTGGCACTGGCCATTCTCGGATGGCCTGTACCTTCTCAGGATCCACAGTGATCCCTTCTTCAGATATTATATGTCCCAAGTAATGGATCTGCCTTCGGTAAAATGAGCACTTGCTCAGTTTTGCGTACAGCTAGTGTTCTCTCAATACCTGCAGCACCATTCTCAGGTGTTGTTCGTGTTCTTCCTCTGTTTTGGAATACACCAAGATATCATCCAAGAAGACTATGACAAACTTGTCTAGATAATTTCTGAACACTCCATTCATTAAGCACATAAAGATAGCAGGCGCGTTGGACAATCCAAATGGCACCACTGTAAACTCATAATGACCATTCCTTATTCTGAAGGTGGTCTTGCTAATGTCCTCATCCTTTATTCTCACTTGGTGATATCTATATTGGAGATCTATTTTCGAAAATATTTTTGCATCCCTTAACTGATCGAAAAGATCATCAATCCTTGGCATAGGATACTTGTTCTTGACAGTGACCTTATTCAATTGTTGAAAGTCAATGCACAGCCTCAACATGCCATCTTTCTTCTTCACGAATAGGACCGGGGCTCCCCATGCTGACACACTGGGGCAAATGTAACCTTTCTTTAGTAGCTTTTCGAGCTGCAATTGCAACTCTTTCAGCTCTGGCGTACTCATCCTATAAGGAACTTTCGAAACTGGAGTTGTTCCAGGCATCAGATTTATAGAAAAATTGATGTCCCTCTTCGAAGGTAGTCCAGGCACCTCCTAAAATACGTCTTTAAACTCCTTGAGTACTTCATGGTTTTCCCAATTCGAGACCACATCTTGGAATACTCCTTCCACCCAGGCTACAAATAATTGACAGCCTTTCCGGTAACATTTCTTCAGCTGCATGGATGAGATTTCTCTAACAGCCATGGCTCTGGGAATTCCTTGGATTGTTACCTAATTTCCCTCTTTGTCCAGACATGTGAACCTCTTGTTACGGAAATCCAGAAGGGCACGGTGTTGGTCCAACCAGTCCATCCCAATTAAGCAATCATATGAGCCTAAAGGCAAAATGTTCATTTCAGCCTTAGTGCTCATTCCTTTCATGTCCACTGAACATGACTTAACCAATTCAGTGACCTTCCTCTTGGTCCTTGTGGCTAACTGCACTAACCAAGACTTCTCATGTTTTCTCTTTGTTAGATGCAACCTTTCCACCACTCTAAGATCTACATAACTATGGCTAGCCCCTGAATCAATTAAAATGACAAGTGATCGGTTGTTGATCATACCTTCCACCTCAATCATGTGCGATTGAAATTTTTCTTGCTTGTTGTCCAGGGCTGCGTAGATCCTCAACATTCTGCTGCCCAAATCCTCCACTGTTTCAGCTTGCTGAACAGTATGTACAGTTCTTGCCTTACCATTTTTATGGGGACAATCTCTGTACTTGTGGTTTCCTTGACAGCCCCAACACTGAATGGGTGCCAGTATTTATCTTTGTACACCCTCTTCGGTCCTTCTCGGATCTCTAAATGATGGTTGTTCCAGACGACTATTTCTGAAAAAGGAAGGCTTGTCTCCCTTCGGCCTCTGTTCTTTCTTAAACCTCTTCTGGTCATCCCAAGCCTTCTGAAAGGTAGGCTTTTCTCTTTGTTGTTCGTATAAGCATTTCTCCCTTCTTATTGTTTCTTCCATAGTCTTAGGATCATCATATTGAATCTTGTCACCAATGGAAGGTGGCAGTGCACTCAGATACCTCTGAATTTTAACAGCTTCCTCTTTGATGAATGGAACATACTTCAGTAGTTCCAAAAAATTTCGTTCATACTCATCAATGGTCATACTGCCCAACTTGAGTTCGAAGAACTCCTTCATGTTTATGTCATAGTATCTTTTAGTCAGGTATTTCTTCTCGAAAAACCTCTTAAATTCCTTCCACGTGACCTCTTTCTCTCTGATGTGCTACACCTGCACAAACTGATCCCACCACATGGATGCTTTTCCTTTCAGTTGATACATTGCAATTCTTCCTTCTGCATGGGTGGAATAATTCTGCAATTGGAAGTATTTCTTCATGCCAAGCAACCATGTCTCGACATCTTCCTCCTTCTTATGTTCTCCATCGAATGTTGGAGGCTTAATCTTGTTCATATCTCCTTTCAATTCCTCCCTTCCATATTTGCGATGTTTTCTGGTAGGGGATGGGCTTGAACTATTGTGTGTCTTACTGTCAGAATGTCTTTGGGAGAGACTAAGATGTCGGCTACCACTCCTTGACCTACTTCTTCTCCCATGGTTTCTACGACTCTCCATCGTACTTGAGTCTCTTCCTTTCTCAAGATTCTTCTCTATTCTTTCCAAACTCTTCAGAAATTTTAAGTTTAATGCACCCTGTCGGTCCCTAACTTTCATAAGCTTTCGGCTATCATCTCGGCGAGCCTTGGCCTCTCTTTGCAATCCTTCAAGGATTTTCATTATGTGTTCTTCCTTATCCTTCTCTTTTCCATGTCCATTGGAGTTCGATCCTTCAACTCCCAGGTTAACATCCTTTCCTTCCTGTTCATCTTCTATTTCAGGGTTAATCTGCACTTTTCCCCACTCCATACTCGGCGTTGGTTAACTGGAATCCTGACCTTCATTGAACTTTGCACACGCACTGTGCAATTCCATTCGAAGTTTGTCAGTCCATTAAACCTTCACGAACAATCCACAATATTTATAAGCCAGTTCGAACAAAATAAAAGACATTTCGTTTTAAATAAGTTTCTTGAACTAGAAGTATTATGTATCTCTTCCATTTCTTTGCATTTTGCGGCAATTTCCAAATAGTTTTGGCACTCGTCAGTCTTCTGCAATATAATGTGCAGACGACTCGAATTTCGTCGAACCTTCTTTTCTTGACAATTCCTCATCCTTCGTGACAATAAATTTTAAGAAAGTGTTTCAATTTCACGAATTTTCCGAGTTCTGTTCAACTCTGTGTTTTTCGGTATTTTGGGACTTTCGGGTTTTCGGTACCCGGAAGTTCACTATACAGTGTCTCTCCACCTCTTGTCATTTCAATTGCCGAATTCTGAAATTCCGATTTACTTTACCCTCCAGGCCTACAGCACAACTATCGCCCTCTACCTTAGTGGTACGTGGTGTTTTTCGGAGGGTCCTCGTCACCTTCGGTGACGTCATTAGGGTCCCACCACTCTTGCCTTATCTTCCCACTTGCTGTCACATGGTTCTCTTCATGTGTCTACAGGGCACATCTCCCGATTGAAGCTTCGGGTGTCACGGTTTCGTGATCCCTGACGACATGAGTTCCTGTCCTCACAAACTCCCGATACCCAATTTGCTGATGCACCTTTTTCCTTAGCCCCTCCCCCTGGCTATGCCGAGGTCCATGTGACCGCCTCTCCTAAGACCACGGTCCTACCTCCTATCGTTGTTTCGGACTTCCCAATGTCCAAATGCACATGTCCTCATGATTCGCGATTCTCTGAATCCCGACACGTCCCTCACATGTTAGCCCTCCTCGCTTAGCTCTTGGTCCACGTGACCTCTACCCCATGACCGTAGTCAAACCTCTCATCGGGGTTTCAGGGTTCGGAGTTTCACAATGCATGGACTTCTTGTCCCCGCGATTCCTGATATCCCGATGACCCAAATACCGATAGATGACTCCCTTGTTGGGATTTTTTCCCGATGACTCCGATGGCTGCCACTTGTCCACGTCACTGACTCCGTCGTGGCCCCACGCTATTTCCTTATCCTATCGGGATATCACTTTTCGCGATTTCAAGTTGCAATATTATCCTGTCCTCAGGATCTCCGATACGCCGATTTTTGACTCTCTTTGGATTTCTGACACACGTCCCAAACGATGGATGGTTTAGGTCAACCCTTGAGTTTCGCTACTTTACAAAACCATGAACCTTCACTTACCAGAACTCTGATGACCACATTCCCGATCTGGATGACCACGCGACACGTGTCCTCCTTCTTTCGGACAGTCTAGATCTATTTCGGATCTTTCGCCCCTAGTCTCGGAGATTTAACCTTTAGACACCTCCCGACAAATCCAACGGCTGTCGAGCTTTTCTGGTCGAAATCTGACAGCTCAGACGGTTTCTAACTAATTCGGGATTTCGCATATCGCGATTTCCACATTCCTGTGCCATTTCCAAAGGAATTTTAATCCTTTATGCACATTTTCCAGATCCGATGGTCACGAGGACTCGCCTTCCCTCCCGAATAGATCCTAAGGTTCTAACACCATTGGTGTAGAGGCCTGTCTCCCCGTGGCCATAGACCACACCGACTGCGGTTTCACTGCACCGCTAAACCCCCTGAGCTCGTAAGTGCGGTCAAGCAACTACTTGACACTCTGGAACAAACCAAGGTCCGAAATTGACCATTCCAAGCCCAATTTCCTTCACATTCCCGGTCCAACGACCACTCCACTGGCCCATCTAGGCTCAGCATCGAAACCTTGGCTCTGATACCAATTTGTAGTGTACCTTTTTGCCTACCCAGAGCTTATAATTCACTAGGTAACATTCTGATACCAATTTGTAGCACACCAATTTCCACAATCTGGGCTTATAAATGCTCTGATACCCATTTAACTCACTTTCACATAAATTGATACAGGCATTATATAATCACATGCATTCAAGCAAAGAAATACATTTAACTCAGATTAAAATGTATAATTTACGACTACAATGAAACAATCCATAGCATTTAATAGTAATTCATATACACAGCGGAAAACATGATACATAATATATACAGCACAGTTATGCCAAAATGTGATAAGAACATAGTTAGATACTTATCTTGTGAGAGTGGTGAAATCCACCAACCAAGTGCAGGCCTTCCACGAACCTCCCAGCCTCAGACCGCACTGCTCATCATCTCAACAGTGGGTCACCCCCGAGTTGGGACTGAGCTCCACCCCAAGTTAAGGAATCCTAGGCTAGGCTGAGGTTACAGGGAAAACAACACAGAAATATCTGGAAGGATTCTTCCCAAAGATGCCATCTTACGCCCACTACTACCAGACTCTCATTCCCCACATGCCTGTTCCACCCAGGAGTATACACCTTCACACGCACAGTCCATCGGTGCTAACCTCCCTCTCTGGGTCTTGGAAACATGCCGGATCAGAAAGTATCAGAGCCCATAGCTGGTGCTAGGAAATCTCTGGAAGAAACCACTTCCCAACAAACTCTTTCACCTGGAAAGAATTGCTCACAGGCCTGACAACCTACCTCTTCCAACCACTGTCGCCTCCCGCATCAGCAGAGAAGTCATACACAAGCTCAGCATGGGCTTACTTTGGCCAGTATGCCATGCGCAATCCAGCACTACGTGGCCACAACAGCTAATTGGGGAAAAAAAAACAGACACGTGCTTCCCAAACAGGTCCAGTAATCACGGGATAGTCTCACCGTCTTGGTTTCGGGATTGTACCAAGGTATTCTTGCAGAGATCGGATGGGTTCATGCTCGTTCGGTCGGGTAGAACGGAGTCGCCCCCCCCCTCACATGGTTTGTCTCGGCTATTATATTTGCATGCACCAGGGTTGACACTTATCACCCTGGGAACTGCATGTGTTCCCACTACATGCATCCCTTTTGCACGTTTTCCCCTTGCCAGGAACTTAAGATAAAATAAAATACACATGTCTTTTTGAGAATAATATTAAAATATTAATCCCAGGCTTAAGCCCCCTAGGATTAGCCCCTAGGCTCAACACTTAGCCCCTTTTTCCACCTTCCAGCCCCTAATCCCTTGCCCATTCTGTGGACGCTCAGTCCCCCTTCACTCATTCATCGTGGTCGGTCTACACTTGGCGGTGTTTATATTTTATTAATCATTCTGCATACATACAAGTACAACAACAGGCTCCTGGCCTTCAATACATAGGCTCCCTGGCCTAACAAACACATAAGCCTACCAGCTTACACAAAACTTGGCTCACCAGCCTATAGAACATGTTTACAATTCATTTCATATATCATGATTTGCAATGGGGCTCGGCCTTGGGGACACTACACCCATGATGCCAAATTATCATTACTAAAATATTTTTCAATTTCCCTTTTAGTTATGCTTTGGTTTTTCTAGAAGAAAATGTGGATGATAAAACTAACCATGTTTTTTCTACAGCAAGAGGTGAAGGTATCATTAAAGTTATTGACCTCATATTTGACTCACATGTAGGTGACTAATTAATAATACTCATCACACAAAATATCGAGAAAGACTTAATGACTTAGGGGGTATTATAATGTTGCAATATTCTTATAAATAGTGTGCTCATACCCAGTAGTTGTCAAAGAATCCAACTTTAACACCCAAGTGTCAAAGAATGGTTCCCAATAACAATTTCAGACTGGAAACAATATTTGTGAGAACATTGTGCAAGGATGGCAGATTAAATTAGGTTCAATCATTGTTAAAATTGGCCATGCAACGGTCTTCGTGTGAATGAGATGAATGTAAAGAACAATTATATATTTTTGCATTGAAATTGCACATGATAATGACACTAGATTCTTTGAATATGTATGCTTCTATATTTAGTTTTCTTATCCAGATGACGCTGACTGTATTTGTATTGTGTGACATTTGGAATTGTTTGAAGGAGTTGACAAATTGTGTTAAGAGCATATTTTGGTCCTGGAAAATCCATTCTTGTGTTGGGAGGTGCAAGTGGAGTAGGTATTCTTCCCAAAAAATTGTTGTAGGGTTTGATTGGAAAAGAAATTATAATGCAAGAGGTAGCACTATGAAATCCCATGTAATATTCTTTGACAGGAAGCAGAGGATCAAAGAAGTTCAAATCTTGTCAGGAGGATGTTCTCTTTTTATTAAAAGAACTTTAGTTGGAAAAGGAAGGTGGTGTCTCCATTCTTTTCTATTTTCAAAAACTTTACCCAAATGAATGGAATAATTTCCTAGATTGAGTGAATATGAAACATATATTTTGTAGCAAGATGCTACACACTGCGAAAGTACTGAAGGAGTTATTTTTGTGGCGAGTTTCACCTGGTTGTTGCTAAACTACACTGTCAACCCACATCAGAGTCTACTCGACTATATGTTGGAGGGAGCATGCCAAATCACCATAAATACTTGAGGAATCAGCTATTTTTCCACCGAACACATGTAGTTTGTTGTGATTTGTATGCATTTAATTAGTTAAGTAACAAAACCCTAGAATCTAGGAATTAGTTCTAGTTTGTTATTATTTGTTGTAATTGTTTGTTATTTTGGGAAAAACTAAATATCTCGAACCCCTAGATCGATTATGGAGATTAATATATATATTTGAAATTTTTCAAGGTTAGAAGGGTTCGTTCCATAGGCTCGAGAGATCTGGAGGAGCAGTTTTGCTGCTTATTTGTAAGCTTGAGGGCCTATGATGTAAATTTTTCTGCCATGGAAGATTCATGAAAGATGTTTTTATCAGAATGTGATTTATTTGTTCTCCATTTCTTCTTTCATCTTCTTGATTGAAATATGGTGCATATTTTGAAGATCAAAGCTTTTATGTGATTGATAAATCCATGAGTAGCATAGGATTTGCTACATCCTACTTGTTAATCAGTTTTTTATTTCAAGTATCTTGCATTCATTTTGCAGAGAGGATTCATGCATGATGGATGTTATCCTTTTTGTTATCTTCCTCATTCTTATATCCATCATTATATAAACCTTTTTTCTGGTATGCATCTTGAATTCCTTCAATATACAAAGAGTTTATTACTCCATGCCCAATGTTGTAGATTATTGATCTACAATTAATTTGTTGCCCTCTCCTTTCTCGTAGAGTCTTACTGACCCACCTACCAAACTCAATTTAACTATTCAGATTATGATGGGTACTAGGATTATCCCTATATCAGTCTAAGGGTAACCTATAGTGCTAACAGTTTTCTTAAGATACTTTAAATGGTCTTCATATGATTTTGAAAAAATAGTAAGATCATTTAAATAAATCAAAACAAATTTGTCCCTTTCTCCCACAAACGTTATGTACATTGCTCGCTAAAATATTGTTCATGCATTCATTTTCCCAAAGGGAATTTTGTCATACATTAATGTACCCCAAGGTGTAGTAAAAGCAGTCATTTCTCTATATTTCTCATGCATAGCAATCTTATTATAACCTAAAAAACATTCAATCATTGAAATTTGATTAGAACTAACTACTTTCTCCAAAACATGATACATTTTAGGCAAAGGATAATTATCTTTTAACGAAGACTTATCGAGATTTCTAAAATCAACAAAAAGTCTAATTTTACCATTCTTTTTTCTAACATGTACTAAATTTGCAACCCAAGAAGAATATCTCAAAGGAAATATAATATTTGCATCTAATATCTTTTTAAGTTCCTGTTCAATGATTGGGAATACGATAGGATTTACTTGTCTTAATTCCTGCCTGAATGGTTGTTACACATTATTTTCATCATCCCTATGACCGTTAATGATGTAAACCTATCTGTTTCCTTCAAAGGGGTCAATGGCCTGAGTTCCTGAAGAAAGAAGGGAGAAGAACTTTTCCTGAGAGAAGAAGTTGCATTCTACTTTGGGAAAACCCTATTAAAGAGGATGCTTGTAGATTGTTATATAGGCAGGGTGCGAGAATGCCTGATTCTCGCAGGCTACACCATAGTTGGGTTGCGAGAGGTTCGCAGATTTCTCTATAAGTAGGGTGAGAGAATGCTCATACGTGGAAAAAACGAGCATCTTCTCGATGCTTATATAAGGAAAAACTTCCATGGTGAGGTGGCATCCGAATGGTTTGGATCTTACTCGCTTTCATGATTTAGTGGGATCATCCTAACCTCCTCACCTTATCCTCTTCAGCTTATAAAAGGAGAGGAGCTCTCATGGAGAAAGTTAGTTGTTTTTGGCTTGGGATTGTTAGCTTGGTTAGAGTGGATTTGAGATTTGCTTTGTCAAGATAGATTGTGAGTAGCTATCAGATCCATGGTTTCAGAATCCTTGGAGAAAGAAGTGTGTGGGGAACGAAGGACAGTTGGAAGGGACCTTACGACATCAAGGCCATGGTTGTAATCTCTCTTTCACATTTAATATGATATAGTAATATGATTCTTTCCATAAATCTTGTTGTGTTTTATTGTATGATTCCTTGATCACATACATAGGTTTATATTGAGTTTATGCTATTACTATCACTTTGGTTGGTTACATTATTTTGCAGGTTCATCATTGTATGAGTGTTGGAATGGAGCTAGGATGGCGATGGTGAGAGGAAGCAACGTTTAAATGGTATGTCACCTATCCCTCTTTAGTTAGTAAATTCAATATTTAAAACTTAAGGAAAGCGTCATGTTCTAGTGTGGTTTGTTCTAGATCTAGGTGGATCTAGGGAGATCAGTTAGTGTCCGCACCTACCGATTTATCTGATAACAAAATTGGTGACTCCACTAGGGATTAGATTGTTTCCTAGTTAGTCTAGTTTCCCTTGCTTTGATTGCTTGATTTATGGTCTCTGAGTTTGTGGGAGATCCATCCAGACTCTCTGGATCTAAAAGTTCACTCAAAATTTTTGTCCTTTTTCCAAATTTTTCTTGATTACAAACCTTCTCGCACTGTACCTCTCTGTGGCCTGAGAGAATCATTGATTTTCACACCCTACTGTGTAATCCAGTGCGACATGTTCGCACCCTACCTGTGTCCATCCTGCGAACTCCACTGATTTTCGCACTGCACCCTATAGCTAGGCAGCGAACCCATTTGAAATTTTTGTTTGGAATTAGGATTTCCTATCTTTTGATGCCCCGTTTTTATTTGATCAGCTGGATTGAACTCTTGGAGCCTATATTGATCTGTTTACAGTCTGCTTGACATTCTTTGAGTTGCTTTTAGCCATCTTTTCTTTGTTTGGTTTTGAAGGATTAGTCTCTTGCTTTGAGTATCTTTCAATTACAAAGCGTGTGTTTTCTTTAGAATTGTTTAGGGAAAGATAAGATTTCTTCTGAATAGTTCGCTTTAAAAGAAAACTTTTAGTTTGGGTTTCTTTGTTTTAAGAAAGTTCATTATTGCTTTTAGTGAAATTTTTGAAACAAAAAGATTTAATTTCTTGCTTTATATTAGATTGGGGGCATCCTTGCATTTGAAGTAGCGAAATTGCATGATTCTTGACATTTTTTGGTCTTAAATTCCGAAAATTTAAGACGATTCATGGGGGGGGCATGAATCGTGCATTGGTGTACAATACCTTTTTCTAATTTCCTGGGAATATTGATATTGATGAGTTTAATATATTTTGGAACATTGTGTATATGGGAATGATAAATGTTTTCTCCTTCTCGTAGCATAGCTTTCATCGAAATGAAAAGATTGCATCTTCATCTCTTTGCATAACATTCGAGTTGGTCAAAACACCATATTGTCCATGCCATTTTCCTCTTGAGTAACAACAGCCATAAAATAAAGCGCTGGTAAAAATTGATTAGACATTTTTATATTTTCTGGTAGAAAACCTACATTAGATTAGTTGTAGGGCTTTGGAATAGGTGTGAAAGATAACTTTCCAAAGCTGCAAACAAACATAGAATCTTGCGTTAGGGAGAAGTGAAATCCACTTATTACATTTTTTCCTGGGAAGCCCTTTTAACACAAGGGTCAATCACGAGGTCGCATTGAGACTGATAGAGTTACTCACCCTGCTTTGTTGGTCTTGGTGTAGAGGTTGTGCATATTATGGGGGTCGCTTGAGAGGTATACCCACAATGATGAGTGGAAGCCTTTCAAATTGATTTCGGGCTAGATACCCTGCCTTTGCGCGTGGATCGGACTGTCGAATGTTTCCCCAGGTATCACTGTAGTAAGTGGTAACCTTAGTGGCCTATCTCTCTAGGCTCTTTACACGAGGTGACTATGGAGGGGAAAGTCTTCACGGTACCTGGAATCGACGTTGGCCAAACTCACTCGGGCTCCTTGGGGGGTTTACCCACGATTATGTGTGGGAGCTTGCACCAGGGTGTAAGTCCATTAAGCAGGTCGTCAACGTAACTTTTCCACCCGCTCTATCTCAGCCCCTTCTTACTTTGTTCCCACGACGTTGGATTTCATCACCAACTAGTGTGC
>JASDQU010680280.1:15101-26060 GCA_032191745.1 Picea mariana | reverse complement strand
TGTAAACGAATGTATCTAGCAACAAATTTATTAAAAACTCTTGGTGGAGGGGGAGGGGGAGGTGGATTTTGTTGTGGTGGTATTTTCCCTGCCATAATTAGGTGCTGGAGTATGATCTAAGAATTCTCAAAAGAAAGGGGATTGATATAAGTCTTTATAATATCTTATTCTTCTTCTTCTTCAAGATGGATTTCTAAAGAGGAAGTTGGTGAGATCTATAAAACTTCCCTTTTTGGATTTAAAAAGGAAAACTTTGAGATTGTAGACCAAAATGGAAGATCTTCTAGAGATTCCTTTGGGGAAACTTTTGGAGAAGTCTCTAGCGATTCGTTTGGGGAAATATGGGGAGAATTTTTGGAGAAATGAATTTGAGAGACTAAAATGGAGTCTTTAAGAGAAATTTCAATACAATTTCAGGGAAAAATTTAATGGAGTCTTTTGTAGAAATTTTCAAAGATGGTTTTGGGGAATTTGGAAGAGATTCTTAGGGAGAAGGAAGTTGGGATGGTTTAAAAGGAATAGAAGGGTTTACAGGTGTTTTTATTATGGAATCCTTTGAATCAACAAGAGATTTTCTTTTCAATTTAGAAAGGGTTGAAGATGAATTTTTAGAGGAGGTTATGGTAGGAGGGGTAACTAGAGTACTTTTAGGATTTTTCTTTGACAATAGTTTTTTTGGGTTTTCTACTAGCATAGTTTTCTTAGGATTTGGGTGAGCCTGAGTGTTTCTCTTTCATGATGCCAGGATTGGAAATAAGGAGTCGCCAGGTGAGGATTTTATCCTTCCTATCTCTTTTTTCACCCGCAAGGAGTAAGTTTTAACGTCGTCTTTCCCAGGGAAACATAATTTTCTTTAATTCGAGTCCCCGACAACGACACCAAAAGAATGTTGTAACCCTTGAGGTGTTTTTGGCTAGGAAACTATGTCAATGCATCCATTAAATTAATTGATTTGTTTTTTCTTAATATGTCTTAGAACAGAGTGTTTTGTTGCTTTGTTTGGGCATGTTTTACCAATATTAGAATATATGATAGATAAAGATTAGAAGGAAAAGTTTCTTTGTTTCAGTCACCTTTAAATTTGTTAATATGATGGTAGAGGAACTAAGAAGAAACAAAATTGAATAGTTAAATAGTGTATCTTATGATAAATACTATTTAAATTTTAGATGGAATAAATGATCATTAAATTTGCATCTAAACCAAAGTAAAACTTGAATAGAAAAGAATATTTTGTTTCTGTTCAAAAGGAATATTAGCATTCAAGCACTGGTCTTCTTTAATACTTACAATACATTGAAGAAATATGTCACCCTTAAAGATACCTTTGTAGTAAATGATGGTAGTAATCATACTAAATCATCACATCCATGGAAATAGAAACACTTAAGAGGAAATTTAAGAATATGGAAATAACATAGAAAGAGGATTACATAGACTGAAACATCAAAGTTTGAATCTTCAAAAACCTGATAAATTTTATTCAAAAGATAGTCCTTCAAGCCTCAAAACCAGAACCCTTACATCGAATATTTCATCAGGATTTATACATTTAGGTTAGAACCAAAAATTGGTTATCTGATCCTATTTCTCAGTATTTAGATTACAAAATTATCTCTAATCTACAAAAATAGGAAACAGTTGGAAGATGGGTTGACTATATCGAACTTCTTTGATGACTCATCCATCTATCAAATCGAGAAAAAGATTCCAAGTATCACTTGAAGGATATCCATAAGATTTCATCCTTATGTAGGAAATATCAAGATTTGTGTACTTTTCATACGTAGGTGGATTTGGAAAAAATTATTTGATTAACCAGAGTAAATGAAAATCATCCATTAGTAAATATACAGTGAATCGACCTGTTAATTTATCAGATGTCCCTTGAAATTTTGAATCATTTTCTCTGGCTATGAAAATATTTTTTTTGTATTCTTCAAACAACAATAATTTCCTTTATCGGTCTAAGTTGAAGGTAGTCCCATCTTTATCAATTTCTCAAATCTAGTGGTGAATAAATCAACATCTCTCTTCATACTGGTGCATTTATCTTTAGTTGTCTGCAACAAATTTCTTTTAGTAAAAAATATTTCAGCTTCCATGACCATTTTTTCATGTCTTGAATGTTTTTCTTTTGAGTACTTCACTAGAATTTGAATTTAGGAACCTCATGACCAAGGTAGCAACATGAGGTCTTGATCCCAATTCAGCAAATGCTTTCTTCAAAACCTCATCAGTCTCATTTGTTAATTGAATATCATCATTAGTAATTTTGAAGAAATCCTAGAACTTACTGACATCATATATGATTTCATCCCAGATGACATGTCTATCCCCTATCAAATATGGCTTCCCAGATAGCTTATCACTCAATTGATCTATCTCCTTTTTCATTTATGTTTTCAATTTTTGATATTCTGCAACAATTTTATCTTTATCTTTTATTTCTTCTTTTTATCTGAGATTGTTTTCTTTAGTTTTTCTATTTCCACACCCTTCATATTTAGATCTGCCAATTCTTTTGTCAATCCAATTGTTGGGTCTATTGATTTGAATTCTTCTGAAGAAGATGACCCTTCTTTTAAGATTTTGATTTGACTTTCATATAATTCAATATATTCTCCCATCTGCACCATTTTTCTTAGGAGTCGTTCTTTCTCGGCCTGGATAGATTGTATTTCATGAGTCTTTACATGTTCAATGTCTGGGATATTTATTTTTTTCTTCAACACTTGAATTTCATTGTATTATGTATTTACTAATGCTTGTATAAATGCTTCAACTCTTGGATTGGATCCCAATTCTATTATCCACTTTTCTGATTCCTCTATCCTTTTCTTCCTTGATCTATTGTCCATTTTTTCATTTTTCAGCTAATTTCTTAGTTTTTCATTCAAGGCATGAAGCTTTTTTATTCCAAGGTTTTCTATTAGAGCATATCTCTTTATCAATTCCCCCGTTTTCATGTGAAAATCAAAATTCTCCGATGGGTGTATTGCATTTATATCAATGGAAACATTTGTCACTTGATTTTTCTCTTTTTTTTCTATAACAACTATGTTTAGTTTCCATTTTTTATAATCCACAGTTGATATCATTCTGGCTTGAGAGGCATCATGTTCAAAAATATGATGAGTAATATTATTCTTATCTTTGCACCTGTTTGTCTGATTTCCATTAATTGATTTACATAATCAATCGATTGATTTATAATCATAGATTCAGTTTCACTTTGCTCTCCTAGATTTTTAGACTTTGTTGAAGTTGTCATTTCTACTATCATGACATGACCTCCATCTATTGATGTTATTTCTTTATGTACATCCTGATCTTCTTCTTCATCCAATATATCCAACTTCTTCCTTTTAAATGATCCACCTTCTTCTGTCTCTGAATCTTTTGAAGTTGACCCTGGACTCCTCCTTTTATATGTCTTGTTTAATTGTTGAGGAGTTTGCATCACTGGACACTTCACCTGCTGGTTTGGTGTCTTACCATGAATTTGTAGAAGGTTATGCACATCCTTTCAACTTTCATGGTTTGGACATAACTCCAATTCAACTTTTTGTTGGTGTTGATAAGGATCCTTCCCATGTGAGGTCTTCTTTGAAGAAATTACACCATGAGGGTCATAATTCCATGGTTCTCCTTGTTGAAAACTCATAGTTGAAAAAAGATTTGTTGTAATCTGCAGTGCTTCCTTGTTGTTAACAATAAAAGGACCTACCTCATTTTTCAATTTTAAAGTCACCTTATTTTTCTTTGGCACAAAATGAACCTCATATGTGTTTAACCTTTTCCTGATATACTCAAGAGAAAAAATCATGGGAGTTAAGAAAACAGGTAATAAGAAAGGATGGAGTTGGAAACCATAAACCCTTATTTCAGTGTAATGCTAAAAAAATATACCAATATCCTACTCTTCTGTCTGGAATCAGCTGTAAGAGTTTTTTACACTCAGGAAAAAACCTAAGGGGATTTTTACCGAATATTATTTGGTAAGCTTTGGCCATGAACTAGTTAATATAGAGAGGAAATCCAACATTTATAGGTTTCTTCTTAATGACAGGAGTCCAGTTAATGACTGAATTAGGGTTACCAAGATCAAATTTAATTTTCAACCCTAGATCCATAAAATGGAAAAATTGTGAAAAAAGGAAGAGGTGAACCAAATATGAGTGATATATGAAGCTTCGAAGGGATTCGATTTTAGAGAGCTAATAGTGTTTTTGGTCGACTAGGAATTGGGGAAAATTAAATTTGGTAATGGGCTTGGTTGTAATTGGAAATATGGAATACATGATACCTAACTCAAACTCATCTACAGTTAAATCGACATTTTTTCCTGAAATCATAGAAATTATGGAAATATCCTTCGAGAGTTCTTAAGGAATAATTCATATTAGATGGCAGTATTATCATCAGAGGCATAGAGGTTTTTTCACATATATGATTGTAGCAAGGTAACCCTCTCCTCGGGTTTAAGCTCTGTGAAACACTTGGCCATTATAATCTCAGTTAAAGGCTCATTGTCTGGATTCAATGGCCATCTCATTATTTTAGAAATTGATTGAAGTGTTATCTCAGACCTAGAAGCAGAAATTACAGGTCGTTTTGAAGGGATATAATTATCATCATGCCAAATGAAAAAATTTGGGAAATGATAGACCTGGGATATCAAAAATTTAGTGAGGTTAGATCCCCACACATATTAATGTTCAACCATATTATAAAATTATTCTTTTATCTATTGATATAGCTCAGAAGAGTCGAAAGAGAGGACAGGTTTGAAGATATATTTATCCTTGTCAACTAGGTCTTCTTCTACAACGTTTGTGCTTTTACTGGTCTCTAATATTTGAGAAGACTGCATTTTAAACAATGATTAAATAAATGAGAAGATTCAGATTTATTCGTGGAGGGCGTGGATTGGGTCTGGTATCAATCTAGGATGATGATGGAAAACTTTTGCAGGAATGGTGAACTCAATGATCAATTCCCTTGAAAATTTGAAATGAATGAAAATTTGATCTTTACCCCCCCTTTTTATTTGAAAAGAGATATGTGTCATTGTTTAATTGGAGAAAGATTGAATTTAAAAAATAAACAAAATAATATATTACCTTTCCACCAACTAACGTCACGATTGTACGTGTGTATACCTTATGTTAATTTTTTATTTTTTTTTGGTGTGGGGGTAGGATGTGATTAACTTAACCACATGCCTTGGGGCCCAAAATTTATGGATGGATGCCACATCGAAAAACTTAACCTTTGGGTAAATTGTTTCAGCCCCAACCCCTTTGGTTAAACGCCAAGCATCGGGGAGGATGAAATCTGTTGTGGACCGTTGATATTGTGTGTGATTAGATCTGTGACAAAGATGCATGTTTTATTAGAATTACATATGAAGTAAAGATTATAAAACAAAATAAAGCAATTTACGAAGGTTTTTTTTAAACCTTCGATTTATTTTGAGAAAAATATAACTATGTTAATAAAATTAAAATTTCCCTAATTAGATTTCATCACTTAAAGACAAAAACTAGGTCAAAAATTATTCAAACTAGAACGTTTAATAAAATGGGACCTAAGATCCTAAAGAAATTTTAGTTTTATGTTACAATAGGCGAAATGTAGAAGAGATGACAACTTGGCCACCAGCGAAGCACTGTCAGATCCAATCAAGGGTTGACACGTTGACGGGTGGAACCCACTAGATACACATGTGAATTTGTCAAATCTAGGTGACATGTGTCCTGTCTCCTTGCCACGTTAGCATCAACGTGGGAAAATAAAGGGTTGCCACATGCCCAAGATGACATCGTCATGACAATCTGTGCCTTAGTCATTTTTTGGGTTCTTGTTCAAGCCATATGGATGGATCTCATGCATATTTGGACCTCCCTATGCAATTCCAAATCAAGAGTTGATATTAACTCTTGGAGTTCCCTTACCAGAGTCATTTTGGAAGAGATGACCTCGACCACTTCGATGTGCACCTTCAATGTATGGTTCATATATGATCTCAAAGGATTTTATCATGGTGTTAGATGTATTCTGTTTTGGAGAGCCAAGATATTTCTAACATACAATGGACATAATGCAACGTCAACCACAGTGCGAAGGATTTTTTTCCCAAGTTCTCTCACTTTAATTTGAAAATAAATTTGGTGGGAAATCCTATGATTTAATTGGTATGAATCAAAGGTAATGAGGCTCGACTCTAAGGGATCAACCCTTCCTATATCTTATAAAAAATATTTCCATTGCACGGGGCAGCTTTGGAGGACTTCTAAGGAAGACCTGGAATATGGTTCCTAGGCCATGTCTTCCTGAATAATGTAGTTGTCGGAATCCCATGCATTCAGATTATGTGTCATGCAATGAAGAACACCCTTCAAGGGTGAAGAAAAGTCTCAAAGGATGGCTTCTCTATCTAAAAAGAGCCATTGGGATGGGAAGAGGAAGCTCTCTCTTGCACAACAAGAGTAGTCTCAGGATTGGCATAGTTGTGAGATTGATTTTGGATATTGGTGATATAGCCACACATAATGATTATGGCATTCAAGGATGACCCCTTTTACTGAGGGGTACCTGCATTCCCCCTTGTAGAGGGTAAGGATTTGATGCAACCATTTTTTGAGACTGAGGGGGGAAAGGATGGGTTAAGATAGTAGGCAATATTGATGGATCTCATCCTTCCTAGGGCCTTGTGAGTAGGATGGTCCTCCCCACAAATTTTGTAGGGGAACCAACTCTTTTTATCCTCTTTTGTGTTGTCGCATCCTTCATTGTTTTGGGTTTGAGTGGTCCCATGCTTTGTATTGAAATTTTTATTTTTATTCTTCTTTTTCCCTCCAGGTTGCCAAGGATTCTTTAGTTGCGTGAATTTCATTGAATTGACCTTAGAGGTCAAAATGGGGACTGAAGTAGTTTGAGAAATAGGCACAACAACCAATGGGTTTGGATAAATAGTCATGTGGCTCATCTTATTGGCTAGCTATCCCATAGAAGAATGGGAAATAGAACCAACCATGGTATCAACATGGGGTCCTAGGTTTGGCTTTCTTGAATCTGTTGATGGCCTGGGAGCATGCAAAATAATAACATAAAGTGTTCCATACTGAGAGTAGATAAAATCTAAGTGTTGGGCATGTAATATGGCTTTCTCCTTAGTATCCACCCCAACCATAGCTACATCTTTGGAAATGGTTGGTAAGAGAGACTTTGTGAACCACTCCATCGGGACTTGGTAAGGAATATGGGTTTTGATTATCCTACGTCTTGATCTCCACTCATGTATATGATTGGATATGTGGGTGGAAGCATCTTGACGCAACAACGTCAATAACTCAATGGCTATCTCATATCAAATGGGAAAATGGTAATGTGTAAAAAATTACATAGCCAAGGTATTGAAGTTATTGAATTAAATTCCCTTTAGTTCTATGTACCATTTGGCGGCACCTCTAGTCAGGGATCATTGTAAAAGACACAAATGTATACATCCATCCATCAAAGAGTTAGAAGAACACCATAGATGATAGGTCATAATGTGCACATGGATGGGTCTTCTTTCAGATTTCCATTAAACTTACACATGTTTGATGGTAGTTTGATAGGTATGGCCATCCATAAGGGGTCATCAAGGATGGGCTCATTATTCAAATGCAACGCAACAAATATGGCAATTCTAATGTCACAAAGAAAGAAAACAACGTATGAGAAAATGAATATTGGGAGGAAGATGAAGAACCTTGAGACCCAGATGAACCTTGAGGTCCCCCCATGTTTTTGTTTCCAATGGGATTTTACATTCTAGAAGGGTTATTTTTCTCAAGGATAGAAGGGATCCTAGGAGCATGGCTTCTCCCGAGACTAGACATGCTCCCAATAAGATTACCTCCAGGAGTGGACATGGACCCTAAAAGAAAATCACTTCCTAAGACAAAATTGTCCCTAGGGAAAAACCTCCCAAGACCAAATCTATGGATAAAGGGATAACCACCCCACTGTGTAAGGTTTCCCCCAAGGATAGGATTTCCACTAGGAAAATTGGTGTACATGGAAGGAATAGAAATTCCAAGTATCATTTTTATCCCCCATGGGATATTGAATCCCCCATAAATATTGTTTCCCCTAGACTGGCTAGGGACAACCCCAAATCCACTAGGAATATTCCAATCGAAAGGAAAACCAACATTCAACATTACTGAGTTGCTCATAGGAATGGTGGAGGTATAAGGAATTCCAACTACCATGATAAAACCAAGGCTTGATACCCCACTAGAAGAAGATTCAGATTTGGGAATCAAAATAGATGGGATGGGTGTTAGAATGCTTGTTATACTTATAGAAGGGAAAGTAGACACAATAAACATCCCTCAAATAGAGGGACCTGAAGAAATGGGTGAAGAAGTTGTAGGTCCAATGGTGTTGAGGGATGGAAAGGAGGACATCGTTGGGATGCCCCCTGTCACATTCGTCGAAAGGAATTGATGGCTCATCTACACTTGATGAAACACTTGGCCTCAACATGATGTGAGGCTCACTAAACAAATAAAAGGGCTCATTGAAGAGTTCCCTAGCTTAGAAAAGTATGGGTTTGTTTGGACCAGTCAAAGGCGGGTTAAAATGAGGTAGAGGACTCTTGTCAACCACTTCAAGTTCAAAGGCCACACTCTCTTCAGATTGTTTGTTAGGCTCTTTGAATTCTAGGTCACCTATATTACATTGCTTAAAACGTGGTTGTACCTCCATTATGGGTGCAATTCCTCGTTGTCGACGGGACCAACGATGTGCTTGTTCATCCACTATGAATAATATTTGTCAAAACTTCAACAAAAATCAACCTAAAGCCAAATAAAACTTGGAACCAAAGAGCACACCCATAAAAAATCTAGGATAAACAATAAGAAAACCAATGGCTTGGGGGGGGGGTTTGAAAACCAACCCTTTGTGGGAGTTTAAGTCTCCAAAATATTGGCTAGTGAAGGTGTGAGGAACAATTACGATAATCTATGCAAAATATCCCTGACCAATGAAAGTACCCTTTATTAAAGCAAACACTCTCTAGGGGAATTGAAACCCTAATAGAATGTATGTCCCAAGTACCATATGTATATCCCACTTGTATTCACCTATTTACCTACCTAGGAAATACCACTAAGGATACCACCTCCCACTCGGTGACCAGGCGAACAACCAAAGTTCCGACCACACATAAGGGAAAGGTAACAATTTCTGAATATTTGAACATGATACCTCTCAGGGGAGGTGTGGGCACTAATGAAACCCCCATATATGTAGTGGTTGAATCAGTCTAGAAAACACTAGTACAAGTAGACAGGGGTAATCACCCTACTTTCCCTAATGTGATATCATGTTTTGCCCCTGTGTTAGATGAGCTTCTCAACACACATGGTGCAATAATGGATTTGTTCTCTCTTTAGTGAATCTAAGTTTTGTTTCATGGCCTTGTAGTGTTCACTCTCCAATAATTTTCCAAGGCCCTAAGTCTTATGATAATGTTGGTGTTACTATCAATAAAAATAGTCTAGTTGTTTTTAGATTTCGTGTTATTTTTCTTATGGTTTTTTTTAAGTCAGGGGAAATGAATGAAACTTCAATCATGCAAAAATAACGTGAAACAATGCAATCTTTTCACTTTCAATGAATTCTAGCTAAAGAAGGGAAGAATACCTTTCTTTGCAAGTTTTACGATCAAAAGCCTCAAAATCACAAAGTAATCATGCAATACAAGCCAATAATGAAACAATATCTTTTAACCAAACAGAATGATGCACTTTGTTCTTCAAATGCTCAAAATATTTTATGCAAGCAAGTTTGTTTGTCTATTTTTTTTTTATCGTTTTCTATTGGGATGCAAAACAATTCTTAAACTAATCAAGAAAATAAATTTGTAAACCAAAAACCAATAAACAATAAGCAAGGGTTGTAGGATATTGGTATCGATGCTCCCAAGCACACTCCATTGTCGCCATCAGAATCAAAACCCAAAAATTACAAAGTGATCTAACAATGAAAATGTAATGTCCCTAGTCTTACTACTGATATGTTTTATGTGTTTTCTTGGTATTGGAATTTCGTCAAACACTTTGAATGTATGACGGCACAACCCCCTTCCCTTCTGGTTATTCTATGACCTCCCGGTCTTGGATCTTCAAATTCCTTGAACTGAATTAGTTCTTCGAGCCTTCAATAGACCCTGAAAAATTAATACACACACACACACACACACACAGGTCCCCTTGATGTCTCCTGCAAGCTCAAACTGCCTGAAACTCCGTTCTCTGGCGCTTGGAAACACCGATTGTGAGTACTAGTCTTACACTATATTCTTTCTCCTCTATGACCGCGGTCTATAACCTCAGTCCAATCCCTTCGCCACTTCAACTCCTGTGATATTGCAACCTCTGCATTTGGTTCTTTCTGAAACACCTTTCCCCGAATTCGTGGATCTCTTCCATGTGTCTCCCTAGATCTGACAGTCTAGCTGTCCTTCGGGTTTCACAACTTCATGAAATTTCACTTACTCCACAATTACTTCCTCCGGACCTCTAACTCCAAGATTCTCTAATTTTCTCCCACACGTCTCTTTGCAGCCAACAATTAATATTCACCTCGCGACTTCGGTGATCCCACTTCTCAATCACCTCAAAATACTCTGAACTCTAAAATGTCGAAACACCTCTTGGTCAATTCTCCGTGCAACATTTCCTAGATCTGACAGTATGGAACGATCCCAATCCCTCCTGGACGGATCTTTCTTTGCTGATTTTTGGAAACCTCAAAGGACTCCTCCCTTTGAATATTTATTTCCTCTCTTCCTCCTGAACTTGTTCCTTTCGAACCTTTGCCTTCTTAAGATACTCCTTTCTATTGATTAAGGTTGGTTGTCATTGATGTCAACCCTTGAAGAAAGCCCTGTAG
>JASDQU010680280.1:2387-15001 GCA_032191745.1 Picea mariana | reverse complement strand
TCATTGCTTATTTACTCTGCAGTTATTGGATGATAATGCTTCATTGATATAACACTTGGATTATATGGTTAAAAGGGATTTTATTGCTCTATTACTGATTCACCCCCCCTCTCAGTAATCCAACACTTTCGACATTTAGTCAAAATTTCATCCTGTGCATGCCTTGCAACAGGTCCTCCTCCACAACTTCACCTCTTTTTGGACAACTTTTGCTACTCCTCCTGAGCTTCTGAGTCAAAATACATTGTCACGCGCACCTTGCGGAAAAAATTCCTTCAAGCTATCTCCCCATAACTTTCTGAGTCAAAATGGGCTCTGTCACGCACACCTTGTGGATGCTATGCACTCCTTTCACCTATATAAGTTTCACATTATCTCTTATGGGCTCGCGATTCGAAACAGACTCTATCAACGCACTCCTTGTGGACACTATGCACACTTGCACTTGCTCATAGAAGAGAAACAATTGAAACTTATCTTAAATATCTACAAATTCATACATTCAACCATGAAAATGCATTCATAAACACAAGAACAAGAAATAACAGAGGATTCCAAATAAAAAAAAATTCTACCATTCATTCATTCAGATAGACACGGAAACACCTTGCATTTGGGTCAATGCTCCTCTATTATATTCATTTGATTGAAAAATACATATGTTCATATACTTCTTGGCCTCTACAGCAACTATCAACAACCCATCAGCAACTAGAGTGCCAACAACCTCTATTAGGCAACAATACAAAGATTTATACAAGAGGGACTCTTCGAGCTCTTCCCTCCAACTATTCTAGAGCTATCCTATCGAATTAAAATCTATCAACTACTAGAATTTATTACAATAAATATTTGTGACAGATAGATAAGATCAAACACATCGAATCTGTACTGCACTCAGCTTCATTAAACGAAAATACATTCTCCAATGTCCTCATGAAACCATCCAACTCTATATTACTAAAGATGTTCTTTAATTACAATCCCTTTCAAAATATTTGTGTGATACGCCTTCTTCAAAAATTAAAATTATTCAGAATGCGCGCTAGTGCGCCCAGCTTTCCTCCACTTGTGCTTTGTTGGTGATGCTTCTGCATCATACTCCTCTGGCTAAAAAATTCATGGACTCCTATCCATGAGCTCCTACATTGACCTTCCATGCTTCTAGATATCCGTTTCACTTACCCAACTAGTATCTTCTATTGGCAGTCCTTTCCATTTTACCAAATATTCAAAATATGTCTTCCTTTTGGTCTTCTTACCAATTCGTCGATCTACGATTTGCTCCATCTATGGATTTTCTTCTACAGACATCTGCTTTTTCCACTGGATCTCCTTTTGATCTTTGGGTCCTCTGGTTCCATATTCCATGTAAGGATACAGGTCTGAAACTTTGAATATGGGTGATATACCCACATCTTATGGTAGCTCTATCTCATAAGCATTCTCACCAAATTTTCTTAAGATTTTGTATGGTCCTATATTTTTCAATTTCAGTTTATTATATGTTCATGTTGGGAACCTCTCCTTCCTCAGATGTGCTAGAACTTGATTTCCAACGTCAAATTTAAGTTTCCTCCTATGTTGATAATCTCTACGTTTATATTCACTGTTTCTCCTCCACAACTGCTCTTTGATCTGATTATGAAGCTCCTCCATTTCTGCAGCAAAGTCTTCGGCTCCAGCGCTTCTAAATTCACTCTGCTCCAAATATATTAACTCTGACACTCCCCTTGGATTCATTCCATACACTATCTGAAATGGAATCCTTCTGGAACTTCTGTTCACTGAGTCATTGTATGCAAACTTCGCTTTTGCTAGAATCTGATCCCACTGGATATGATGTTCAATGACCAAACTTCTCAGTAAATCTCCTAAACTCTGGTTCACCACTTTAGTTTGTCCATATGTTTTAGGGTGATATGAAGAAATAAAGAATAGTTATATTCCCATCTTCTTCCACAATGTTCTCCTGAAATGATCAACAAATTTGGTATCCATATCTGAAACAATACTCCTGGGAAATTCATGAAGTCTTACAACTTCCTTAAAAAACAAGTTAGCAACGTGTGTTGCATCATTGATCTTCTAGCATGGGATAAAGTGTTCCATATTCAATAATCTTTCCACTACCACAAATATGGAATCACTCCCTCTTTGTGTCCTTGGCAATCCTAACATGAAATCCATGCTTATTGCATCCCAAGCAAGGATGATTTTAAGGATGGAAAATTATTTTAAAATGTAGAAACCTTAGCGAATGTTACTAATCCTTCATAAGTCAACTATAACTTTTTGGCGATATGTTTGTAAAAATATTCAAATTTCTAAGTATTTTATATAGTTTTTATAAAATTTTGGTGATTTTTAAGGTAAAATAATTTTATCCTATAGAATTTGGGTGAATCATTTTTAAAATAGCGAATCTCGTTTTTGGAAAAACCATGGAAAATTAGCCCATGAGCGAAATTTAGCCCCTAAAATCATCACTGAGATTCCCAAGGCCTCTCTGGAATAGGCAATGGTTGATACAACACAGTGTTTCGTCTCTTTCCCTTTGCATACTAGAAAATCTTACATATGTTCACAAAACGTTTCACATCTACTCTCATACCTAGCCAATAATACAAATTTTTCGATTGTGCAAACATTTGTTCATGGTCGAAATGTCTGGCTAGACCTCCACTATGCTTTTCCTCTAGCAAATTCTCCCTCATTGAACACTTTGGTATGCACAAATGGCATCCCTTGAAAAAAAACCATCCTGAATCAGATATTCGACCCATTGCCTTCTGTTTCTGAGCACAGGATTCACACATGTTTCATATGCCTCTTTGAAATCCGGATCATCATGATACATTTCCTTAAGGTGTTCAAACCCCAAGGTTTTCACTTGAAATTCCTGCAAAATTAGACATCTCTTGCTTAATGCATCAACAACCTTGTTAGCATTACCAAAAATATGTTTAATGACAAAAGTGGAATTTTTCATAAACTCTATCCACTTGGCATGTCTCTGGTTTAACTTCTCTTGTCTGGTTATGAATTTTAAAGCTTGATTATTTCTATATAGAACAAACTCTTTTGGAACAAGATAGTGCCTCCATTTCTTCAAGGCTTGAATTATGGCATAGAATTCTTTATCATAGGTGGAGTACTTTATTTTAGCATCGTTCATCTTCTCACTGAAATATGAAACAAACCTATTATGTTGTCTCAAGACCACTCCAATTGCAACTCCACTCGCATCACATCTCACCTTAAATGTCTTCCCGAAATCTGGCAAAACCATAATCGCTTGTTCTGTTATCATATCCTTTAATATATTGAATCTATTCTCAGCCTCTTCTGTCCATTTGAAATTCTTATGTATTTTCTTCACTGTATCCATCATTTGTTCACTGATATCACTAAAATTTCTGATGAATTTTCGGTAGAAACTTGCTAATCCATGGAATCTTCTTACCTCAAATATAATCCTTGGTGATGACCATTCTCTTATTGCTTTCACCTTTTTGGGATCCATCTTCAATTCATTCGAAGAGATCAAAAAACACCTTTTTGGGATCCATCTTCATGAAAGAGGACTTCTTTAATTTTATCAGCAGCTTCTCCCACTGCAACCTCTTCATCACTAATGTTAAGTGTCTTAGATGCTCTTCTTTAGTTTTACTGAAGACCAATATATCATCTAGATATACGATCACAAACTTGCCAATAAAATCTTTCAACACTTCATTCATCAACCTCATAAAAGTACTCAGGGCATTTGTTAAGCCAAATGACATAACAAGCCATTCATACAATCCCTCATTTGTCTTGAAGGTTGTTTTCCACTCATCTCCTTCTCTCATCCTTATCTAGTGATATCCACTTTTCAAATCTATCTTTGAAAAATAGTCCACTCCACTTAAACAATCCATTAAGTCATCCATCCTTGGCAATGGAAATATGTACCTAATGGTGATCTTGTTTATGGCCCTTGAGTTTGTACACATTCTCCATCCTCCATCCTTCTTCAAACTCAACACAGTTGGTANATCCATCCTTCTTCAAACTCAACACAGTTGGTACTGTGCATGGACTCAATATTTCTATGACCAAACCTTTGTCTAACAAATCCTGAACCTGTCTCTTCACCTCCTCATTCTCTTGAGGTGTCAATATGTATGTTTCTTTGTTCGGAAGTCTTTCTCCTGGTATCAAGTCAATGTGATGGATGATACTTCTGATAGGTGGAAATGATCTTGGAAACTCATCCACGACTATGTCGGAAACGTTTTCCAACAACTCCTAAATTTCATCAAGCAGATCCTCCATAGAAGTACTTGTAAGGATAACTTTCAGCTTCCTCACTACATCAAACTACATCTCATGTTAATTCTTAACTTCACTTGGGAGTTCCTTCCCACTCATGAGAAGCATGCTCGTGTTGGCTTCTTATTTCACTTTCTTCTCCTCAATTGGAAGCAACATGTGTATCCTACCATTCTTATATAAGGTATAAGTATTTATTCTCCCATCATGAATGAAATTCATGTCATACTGCCATGGTCTTCCCAACAAAACATGACATACATCCATGGGAATCACATCACATAGAATTTCATCCCTATATCCTCCTATTTTAAATTCAACTAGGCATTGTTTAGTTATTGTTACCTGATGACCTTTCTGCAACCATGAGACTTTATACGGTGTCAAATGTGCATTTGTTTCCAGCTATAACTTCTCCACCATCTCTATGGATACTAAATTATCAGTGCTACCACTGTCAATGATCACCTTGCAAACTTTGTCTTTAGTATTGCAAGTTGTCCTAAACAAATTGTTCCTTTGCACTGGATTTTCAACCTTCATCTCTGGCTTTAAGAGAACCTTCTTCATCATCAAAGATCTTCCATCTTCTATGCCTTATGCATGTACATATCTCTTATGTGCTTCCTAAATGTGAGCTTTACCTCCTTCTTTATTTCTCTCAGGACATTCCCAAGACATGTGTCCTACCCTTCCACAGGCATAACACTTTACTTCTCATCCTCTACCTCTTCCTCTTCCTTTAGGAAAAGAGTTTCTACCACCACTATGTCTTCCTCGGGAACTTCCTTCTCTCTTAGAGTGATTATGTGGTTTCTCTGCCTCACCTTTGAGCTTCTGTGTCTTTTCATAGGAAACTCCTTTACCTCTATTAAGCTTCTACCTCTGCTTTGTTGACTCTGCTTTCTGTCCAACTTCTCCTCTTCTTTCAGCACAATCTGGTATGCATCCTCCATTGTCCTTACTGTCATCATGTTGATTTCATCTTGGATTTCATATCTCAAGCCATTGATGTACCTGGAAACATTTTCCTCATCTCTCTCTGTTTGTCCAGCTCTGATGTTCAACTTTTAGAACTCCTTTGTGTACTCCTTCACAGTCATTCCTTTTTGTATCAGGTTATGTAGCCTCCTGAATAGATTTATCTAGTAGTCCTTGGGTATGAATTTAGCCTTTAGCTTGGCTACCATTCTATCCTAGCTCTTGATCTTTTGTTTTCCATTGCTTCTCATGTCAGCCTGTAGTTCATCCCACCACAGTGTTGCATTCCCTTTTAAACTGGTGACAGTGTGCTTCACCTTTTTCTCCTCATTGACATCTTCATAGTAGAAATACTTCTCCATTGCTCATATCCAATCAAGAAATTCTTCGACATCCAAATTACCTTCATACATTGGGATGTCTATCTTTTCTCTATTTCCTAACTTGAAAAATGCTTTCAGCAAGTGCTCTTCCACAGCATCCTCCGCTATAGCTTATTCAACTTCCACTTCTTCATTCTCTGCATCATTGACGTCTCCTACATCAGGTGCTCTCCTTTGCATTGTTTCCATGGCATCTAGCCTTGCTATGAGTTCTCGCATCTTTGTTTCCATAACTCTATTCTCTATAGGAGGCTCTACATATCTCCTAAGTGGAATTTTTCTAATGTATCTGATACCACTTGATGATATCATCCTGCTTCTCTGTCTCCTTTGCCTACAAAAATCAAATCTGTTAGGTCTGATACCACTCTGACAGCACAACCCCCTTCCCTCATGGGTATTCTATGACGTCTCGGTATTGGATCTTCAAATTTATCTAATTGAATTGGTTCTTCGGGTGTTCAACAGACTTTGAACAATTAATACACACACACACAGAGGTCCCCTTGATCTCGTCTACAAGATCGAATTGCCTGCAACGCTGCTCTCTAGCGCTTGGAAACACTGATTGTGAGTACTAGTCTCGCGCTAGATTCTTTCTACTCTGTGACAACGGGCTATAATGTCGGGCCAATCCCTTCGCCACTTCGACTCCAATGATATTGCAACCTTTGCCTTTGGTTCTTTCTAAAACACCTTTTATCACATAAACTTGTCAAAGCCTTAGAGGTTTGTGGTTTCTACAAAAGTCTTTATTTTTTCCTGTCTCTCCTCCTTTTGCAGACCCAATCGTAAGGTTTTTCCTTTCAGCTTATAGTTTTCTTCTTTTGTCTACCTGAGAGGTGTCGGCCCTAAGCCTTTATGTTTTCTCTAAGGTCAATTGTTTCTTTCTCCTTATCTCTGTCACTGATCCTTTTTCATTCCCTAGCCCTCATCCATTCAGCAAAGTATTTGTTTACAGAGGCTACAGCCATAAGCACAAGCACAACACTTAGAAAGGTCTGATATGGACTCAAATCAAGCAAGCAAGCAAGATCAGCTTTCAACGATGGAGATCCACCGGGCAAATTGGATCGATGACCATTGGGCAATTGGTATGACAGAGCTACACGAAGTATAACGTCAGATAGAGTTCTGAAATCGTGAGGCCATCCTAGCCAATGATCTTGGGAAGGACACACGATGCAAGATTATCATTTAGCTGACTTGCAGAATGGAGAAGTAAAAGGGCAAAGTCATGAGGACTCTCGAAATGCGAAGTCGTGAAATGATCTAGGTCGTCTATTTTAGAAGGACACGTGGTGCAGGATCAGCGTATGAAAAGTATTTTCGGGAAGGCTAAGGTGAGAAGTATCGATGGCCCGAGGTCCCAAAATCTCGAAATGATCTAGACCATCAGATGAAAAGAGACGCGTGTCACCTAATCTGAGCGATCGTGATTTCACAAATCAGAGATTTGAGCATGGAGCACAACGTGATTTCACGAAACGCGAAATTGCGATGCACCTAGGAGTTGGGCCCACGATCACATCCCACAACCATATGGAAGCAGGGCCATAAATAAAGGGAAACCACATTGGGTAATGGGCGGCTGAGATTTTTTGAGGAAATGATCATGACCATCAAATCCAAAGTAAATCTGACCGTCGATCTAGATGGGTCATTTCACGTGTTCGAGCATCAGGATATTTGAAATCAAGGGGAGTAAAGAATATCAAAATGAAATATCCCAAAATTTTATATGGGATATGCATAAGGTCATGGCTCAAGGTCATGTGGAGAGATGGATAGGAGCTGCGCCAAGGGTTGAAAGCACTCATCTTGGTCTCAGCAGAAGATCTGCATGGTTTCTAGATGTCGAGATAAATTGGAAGGAGTTGTGGGCACCGCCTAGAACATTCATGGGTGTCAGGCCTCGCCCTGATCCCGATAAAAATAGTTAATGAAAATGGGGAAGGTGGTTGAAACCTCATTTCACCACATAAATAGAAATCATGGAAGAAGTGGTTGTGGGAGTAGACTGTCAGCCCAAAGTTCCCCTGTCAATGGATTCTCCTGCAAAGCCCATACTAATCTAAGATCGCATTTGATAGAATAATGCAAGTGTAGACTGACAGAAGAATATACAGACGCAAAGATTTGAATGTAATAGCCAGGTCATATCTCTCATGATGGTGAATTTTTCGGAGTATAAATACTCATCTTTGATATTTTGTTAAGGTCGATGGTTAAGCTAGGCTCCCATATTGTAAAGTTTTAATGAAACTCTGGTTCTTTTGGTTACGTATATGTATTTGAGACTTCTTGTTTAATGTAAGTCAACTTATTTTCGTATCTCTATGAACAGTTGTGTTAGAACACTCAGGTATGGAATATCCAGTCGAGAGTAGTTTTGTTATTGTGATGTAGGTTTGATCATAATGACACTGTGACCAGTTTTAATTAGTTTATGTTGCATCTTTTCCCTCCAATGTTGAATGACTCGGGCATGGATGATCCAGTTGGGTTGTTGTCATTGAATTGTTATGTATGTTTGATCTCAGTTCAATGATAATTTCATTTAGTCCCCTGAAACTCTGAACCAAGAGGATCTTGCCTTCTGAGTTTTTTCTCCTTAGGTTGCTGGAAGGTCAGATGTCCATAGAATACCTCTTCATTTTCCTCAATTTCCTCCCCCTACTCACCCTTATTACAAATTAATGACTGAAGTTATATTGAGACATCACTTTCCTGTGCACTCAAGCCCAATTTTCTGAGTTCAAGCGATATAATCTTGATACTTCATCCATTAGACCACCATTTAAAACTATTCACCATGACATATAGACTGATGGGTATTGGGATTACCTCTACTGCAATCCAGAGGTGACTTCTGGTGCTAACAACACCTTTTCCTGAATTCGTGGATCTATGCCACGTGTCTCCCTAGATCTGACGGTCTAGTTGTCCTTTGGGTTTCATGACTTCGTGAAATTTCACTTACTCCACACTTACTTCCTCCGGACCTCTAACTCCTAGATTCTCTAATCTCCTGCCACACATCTCTTTGCAGCCAACGATTAAGATTCGCCTCACGACTTCGCCACTTCGATGATCCCACTTCTCAATCACTTTGAAATGCTCTGAACTCTGAAATGTCGAAACACCTCTCGGTCAATTCTTCGTGCAACGTTTCCCATATCTGACGGTCTGGAACGAACCCAGTCCCTCCTAGATGGATCTTTCTTTGTTGATTGTGGGAAACCTCAAAGGAATCTTCCCTTTGAATATTTCTCTCCGCTCTTCCTCCTAATCTTGTTCCTTTTGAACCTTTTCTTTCTTAAGATACTCCTTTCAACATTTATTTGAGATTTCATCCTATGCACACCTTGCAACAAATCCTCCCCCACAACTTCATTTCTCCGTGGACAACTTTCGCTACTCCTCTTGAGCTTCTGAGTCAAAATACTTTGTCACGCACACCTTTTGGATGCTATGCACTCCTTCCACCTATATAAGTTTCATGTTATCTCTTCTGAGCTCGCAAGTCAAAACAGACTCTGTCAACGCACTCCTTGCGGACACTATGCACACTTGCACTTGCTCATAGAAGAGAAACAATTGAAACTTATCTTAAATCTTTACAGATTCATACAT
Source organism: Picea mariana (assembly GCA_032191745.1). NCBI lineage: Eukaryota > Viridiplantae > Streptophyta > Pinopsida > Pinales > Pinaceae > Picea > Picea mariana. The sequence continues at coordinate 5,684 of JASDQU010680280.1, read as the reverse complement.
TCAACCATGAAAATGCATTCATAAACACAAAAAAAAGAAATAACATAGAATTCCAAATAAACTGAAAGTCTACCATTCATTCATTCAGATAGACACGACAACACCTTGCATTTGGGACAATGCTACTCTATTATATTCATTCAATTGAAATATACATATGTTCATATATTTCTTCTCAGCTTCTACAACAACTATCAACAACCCATCAACAACTAGAGTGCCAACAACCTCTACTAGGAAAAAATACAATGCTTTATACAAGAGGGGCTCTTCGAGCTCTTCCTTCCAACTATTCTAGAGCTATCCTATCAAATTAAAAGCTATCAACTACTAGAATTTATTACAATAAATATTTGTGACAGAGAGATAAGATCAAACACATCTAATCTATATTTCACTTAGCTTCATTAAAATAAAATATATTCTTTGATTTCCTCATGAAACCATCCAGCTCTATAGCACCAAATATGTTATTTAATTACAATTCCTTTCAAAATATTTGCGTGATACGCCTTCTTCAAAAATTAAAATTCTTTAGAATATGTGCTAGTGCGTCCAGTTGTCCTATACTCATGCTTTGCTAGCGATGCTCCTGCATCAATGTATGCTATGATACCACTATAAAATTCCCACTAATTGTTTTTGGATTTTTACTCAGTTTAGTAGTGTAGACATTTCGTCAAACAAATAGTTTTCATACTAATTTTCTCATTTTATAACCTACTTCCCTTTGTTGTAATATATTTCTCATACAGGGCTTCCATCAAACACTTTGAGGACACCCTCAAAACTCAATGTAAACCTTCATATTTGTTGTTGTTAGTTTATGGGTTTTTTTTCGATTTTCTTGTTGGGATTGGCAATATTTAAACATGTATTTGATGCCAAATGAATGTGTGTAATAAAAATCAATTACAACAACCACAATGTTATAAAATAACATAACAAATAACAATAATGTTACCCAAAATCTAAGTTGGTATATTATTAAATTGTTGACCTGTTATATAAGATGAACAGACAATAAGGTTCATATCAACTTCTTCTATGTTTAAGTAGCTCATACACTATCCAAATCGCCCCTTCAAAAAAATCGATACCAGTAAGGAGAACATGGTACAACAGAGATAAATCATCTCCTAATAGTCAAAACTCAATCTCCAACAATCAAAACTCGGTCTAGTTGAGAGATGGTACGTCCTAGCCAAGGAAACAAGGCCCTAGCAACCTATAACTTAGCCACATAGAAGTAAACTTAGATCCTTCAGCAGAATGGAGGCCCACTAGAGAAAAACGCCCTTTCTACCACAAGAATATGATCCCACATCAAGATAAACACATCCCAAAGGGAAATATTCGACCCAACAATGACGAACTTGACCCCAAGGCAATGTAACTCAGCCAATAAGCAAAAAATCAGCCCCCAAGATACAAAATCAACCTCCACAAAGAAAAAAGTAGCTACCATATGATGAAATACTCAGTCACACTGAAGTAGAATGAAAATATTTGAGTGATATTCTCTCCATGACCAACTAGGGTGGATGGTCTCACCACCAAAACTAATATTTGTGTCTAGGGTTTTTTCATTCTAAGAGCCAAAAGCCACAAGAGCTTCTCAAATTCGGTTTTAGAAAAATAACAATGCATAATGAGAGAGGTCTCCCTAATTCTTCTTGTATTTCCTTGTTCACCCTTTTTCTGACCCTTTTACTCTTTTACACTTAAGTGAATTTTTAATTGAACTTTAGTAAAATCACTTTATTAATTTATTAACTATTTTACTCCAAAAAGTGATTTATTTGACTTTAAAGCATTTTTGGGCACTGAAAGTCACTTTTTATCCTCTCCACCATTTAGAGCTATTCATCCTAGCTCCAATGAGATATTACACCAAGTTACCTTTCTTAGATAAATTATTAAAATGGCAGTCTTAGTGCAATCCATTAAATAATTCCCATTATTACTTCCAAATTATGGGAATAGATGAAATGCAATGGAATTGAAATCTGACTGCATAGGAATGATTTTGATGATGAAATATGTAAGGGGGTCTTTGAAAGTATCATATAACTCCTCCAAACCTCCCAAGATCATTGTTAACATCAAATTACCCCTATGGTTAGGATTATATAAACCCATAATGTCATGTACCACTGTAGAGTAAGGGAATCCAAAAATGGGAACATTACAGTCCTCCCTTCCCAATTATTTCTTGTCCTCAAGCAATGCCATCACAACCCTATGATCAAAAAGTTAAACCAAACTAAAACTAAGAGTGATCCTTGGGTCCCAAACTAACCTGAAAGATGTGGAGCACCTACCCTCCCACAATTTTATCCTACAATGTACTAACAAAAGAGGCCTCCTGAAGGCCACCAATTAGTAAAGCAATCGAATTCTATGAAGACTCACTCCACCCCACATGGAATCGTCCTCCTAGGAAGCTAATCCAATGCACTATAGAAGTGATCTCTTGATAATAAAAGATGACTCTCCCATTTGTACCAGCTGCCAAAATGTCAAACCATGTAATCCCAAGGTCCCATGCTAGTCTCAGGCAAAAACCACCATGTTGAGTTGCACCACTCTGATCATAATTGTTTGAACCACATGTCTATATCACATCCTCCACTCATGGAACCTCAAGTTGTAATACTTGAAATAATGTGGAAGAATGTCCCCAACTATCAGGGATTATGTCCTGCAAATGTATCTTGGTGAAGTCCCAAGCTACAATCTATTGGATTACTGAGAGGGGGGGTGAATTAGTAATAGCGTAATTATAATCCTTTTCTTCAAATGTTATATCAATGTAGAATTATTATCCAATAATGAGCAGTAAGAAATAAACAATCACACACATACACAGTACACCAGTGTTTTACATGGAAACCCAAATCGGAAGAAAACCACAGAATATTTTTTCTTATATGTCTTGAAGAATTACATTCATTGGAAGCACCGACTTCCTTTGTTTTCCAGCTACAACTAGAAGGAGGCTCCAACCCCCTAGTTTCTTAGGCTACAACCTGAGGGAAGCTCCAACTCCCCAATTCTCTGGCTACAACCAGAAGGAGGCTACAACCCCCTATTTTCTCCGGCTACAACTAGAAGGTGGCTACAACCACCTGTCCTTGCCTCGTCCTGCCACCTCAAAGTAGAAGTAGAATGATAGAACCATTGTCACACTATCACTATGAGATATATCGTTGTAAACTTGTACAAATAAATCTAAACTATGCATTAACCTGTACCTCAACCTGTAATCAACCTGTACCATAAACAAGTGCATCA
>JASDQU010680279.1:24938-42599 GCA_032191745.1 Picea mariana | reverse complement strand
TAGGGCAATCCAACACTTCATGGTCCATAGCTTTACAACAAAGACAACTAGGTCTTCTCCCAGGGAATTCCTTAGCAAGATGTCCAGGTTTTCTGCAACTGTAACAAAGGGTTAGTCTTCTCTTTCATTTAAATGATCTCCAACCTTCCCTGTAATGCACACTAGGATCATGGTAGCTAACCTGCAAAAAAATCTTTCTAGGATCCTGCATACACTTGTTAGTCCAAATAGTCTTTCTATGCATAGGTATAACATATTTTTCACTATTCTTATCAGATCTATTCATATCAAATCTTCTTTCATCTATTAATACCCTAGTTTTCAAGCTAGGATAGAATCTATCAAACATACCTAGATTCATACTTTTGAAACAAAAAATTCCACTAATCTTACTTCTACAGAGCACAAAGCTTTCAGATCTAGAACTTTTTCACTATTATTACCTTTATCAGAACATGGAGCTTTCATATCTTACCTCTTTTAATCAAGAATTCTCACTTTTACCTTTCTTAGGGCACAAAGCTTTCAGATCTTACCTCTTTTCTTCAGATCAAACTTCTTTTCCTTAGCAGAGAGCTTTCCAAACTAGTAGAGTACTGTACACTAGAGCAATAGATCTACGCACAAAGCTTTCACAATTTCAGGTCGGATCTTTGCACAAAGCTTCTTCTTCCTCAGTTCCCAGCAATCACAGTTTCAGGTCCCACCAACGGAACCATTTGTTGGCACAGGGTCAGACCTAGGGTTCAACGCTACAACAATGCACCAACAAAACCCTAACTACCAGCCCTTTCGACAACACCTACGAAGCAGATGAAGTCTCACCCGAGGTAGAGGTAAGGGTGGTTGCAGGACTCAAGTGTCTGCAACCTTAGCTGGGACACAAATATGTGATTATAACACTTAATAAAGCACTTAGCACTGTTAGTTCATCATTTTCCAACCAATATCTACTCCATAGAGAAAACAGAGCATCACAACATTCACCCTGATCTAATGTATATAAGCACTTAGCAAAGGAATTAGACCAGATCTAGCGGATTCAAGCACTAAGAAAGTTCACAGACGTCAGATATATAATCCAAATTTATCATAAGCACAAAGCATAAAGAGATATCTCTATCTATATCCAAGCACTTAGCACATAACACATAAACACATTAGAACATCGCACATAGCAGAGTAACAAAGTATTTACATGGTTCACCCCCACCCTGAGGCTACATCCACCAACTCTTCTTCTTTATTAGCTTCAATCGGTCATCTACATGCACATAGCCAAAAACCCTTACTTCGCATAAGAAAGGAGATTTGTGCAGCCTGCTAGATCCTCCTTCCTTGCGTTACAACACAAAGCCCTCCATAGTCTCTTACAATGACTTGCACTTAGCTCTACAAGTCTCACACAGTATGCACAAAGCATTACACTTCTTGATCACACAGATCCAACTCTTAGCACTTAGCCAACTTGCACAACACTTGCGCACTACTCAACTACTTCTTACATTGCCTAGCCTTCTATTTATACATACAAAATAGGCCTAAACATGGGTAAACCCATGGGCCAACATCCCATTCCTGTTACATATTCCCAAATCCCCAAAAGGACCCAAAAAGGGGCCGAGATCCTGTGATCTCTGCTTCGTCTTGCTCTCCATCTTCGACAGGCTGTCGAAGTCCCAAAATAGGTCAACTTTGACCAAGAATCTCCCAAAACTTGGTCAAGGGCAAACATCGGGCCAAAAATTTTCAAATATGAAGGGCTTCGGGCAAGATTCAATCCCATCCAGCTATCTTAGCAAGATTGGCCAATGATCTAAACCATATATAAGTCTGATCTCCCCTCCTAGTGCCTTCTTTTGTCTGAACAAGGATTTTGAGACCATAAATTTGTCTAGCCTTTCAGGTATGTGATGTCTCCATCCTCTCCTGTTTCTCCAAATAAATCTACCATCTGAAGGGATTATGTCTATTATCCGTAGTTGGTCTATGAGACCCTTGAACGCTTGGACCTCTAGGCTAAGACGTCATATGCCTCCTTTCTTATCTTCCAGGGAGGTTATCATGTTGAAATCCCCCCCTACGATTCAAGGTTGGTCATTCAAGATTGTGCCTATCGCTTGAATCTCACTTATGAGCTCCCTCTTGTCCCTTGGAGCTTGGGGGCCATAGACCTGCGATATTATTCCTTGATCCGTAGTCCCTATTAATTTATAGGATATGGTTATTATTCATCTTATTTATCATATCCACTCTTATTTTATTCGGTTCCACATGAATTTTAGACCTCTAGAGGCCCCCTCCGCTTTGGAGCAGATGAACTCGCAAGATTTCCATATTCTCCTTGCTATAGATTCCATACTTTTCTTATTCCATTTAGTTTCTTGCAACATATGTAACTATGTCCATATTTTCTTGTTTCTGCCTGTTTCTGAGAATTCTGTGTTTTGAAACACCATTTAGACCCCGAATGTTCCATGAAATAATCTCCATAATTAAATTTTAGTTTGAGGGAGGAAATACTTGTCTAGTAGTTCCACTACCTGGCTGGAGTCTATAAGAAGAGTCTGTTGGGAACTTTGTTTTGATAAATAGAAGTTGCACAAGTTATGTTGTACCTTCATTTTGGTGAACAGAAGTTGCGCAAGTTACTGAAGATCTGGATAACGGACTAAAGGGAAGAAACAAAAAATGGTTGGAAGGATAACGCAATATCAGTTTTGAGGAAATAAGTTGCAACAAGATCAAGAAGAAGAGAGAACTCTCGGGTTCTACACCAACAAACTCAAGATCGGATTAAATATATATATGAGACTGATATGATTGTAAAAGGATGTTGCTGTTAGGGTATATGTTAGTAAGGTTGGGCTGGGATTGTCGTGGTTACTAAATTCATTGTTGCTATATTCATGTTGTTAGCTTAGTTGAGTCTTGAGATCTGGGTAAGAACCAGACTGTCAATGCAATAGAATTTTGTATTATTGTAGAGTTGGAAAGAGTAAGGGACCAAGATAACCTTGTCTCATACTTGTTGGGAAGAATCCTTTGATTACTTGTATATGCGACTCAAGCCGTGAGAAGAACTTGATATGTTAATACAATTGGGGACCCAAATTTTGAATATATCTTAGGTATTTAGTATTCAAAATGTATTGAATGTTACTCTATAATTATCTTTGTGTCTAATACACTTAATTGGTTATAACATGCTTATGAATAACATCACAACTCTATTTTCTTCATTCTCAGTTAGGAAATGTTCATATCTGCTACATGCTTAATATATCTTGCGCAACACTGACCTGAATCTTGATACCTCAGAGATTTGTCTAAGTGTTTTCCTCACCCTTCCCTCTCTTTCTCGTCTCGGTTTCACTTCGGGTGAGACTTCTCCCCTCCAGGGAAGATGAAAATGCCACTTCTCTAGACTACTTAGGTACCTTTTGTTGGTAACTTGAGAAGGACCCTGGTATGATCACTTTTGCACCAACAAAATGGTTTCATTGCTGGGACCTGTGTTTTAAAAAGGAACTTGTGAGGAGAATGCTTCCGCGACTATATAGATATAATATTCATCAATGGTGGGAATGAAATTGTGATGCCTTTTTATGGAAGGAAGTGGATTTGCGAGGTAAAAGCAAGAAGGATACAAGAGATTCTGTCTTTTATTCATAAAGATCGAGTGACCAATATGAGATATTCTGGGTAAAATTACGGGAAGAACTATTACATTGGATAGATCAACTACAAGAAGATCCAGAATTCCAAGAATGTGTCAAGAAGACATGTACTTGGGATATAGAGAAGTGAAACACTTCACCAGCTGGATCTTCAGATTATGCAAGAGGTCGATTTCTGGGTCAATACGACTTTGGAGGGATATATCAATGAATTCACAGTTGAAAATCACCAATATTTTTCATGGGCGGAAATTTTTTTCAAGAAATATGCATAGGGGATACTGTTGAGGGAAATTTCCCTGTGGATCAAATTATTCTTGATGGAGGAGGGGATGATAGTTACTCCCTCGAATGAGATGGCAGCCTAAACACCTACCATTGGGGTAGGGTGATTGTGGGGTAGGATCATGACCTGAGAAGCGGGAAAGAGTTCTTTGACATATGGGGGAAGATCAAGAAAAGAGCACAAGAAATGAGCGATTCTTAAGGAGAGACACCATAATTGAGAAGTGGTGGCGTGGAAAGGTAAAGAAAGAAATGAAGCAGTTCGAGGTGTTGCGGAAAGAAATCGAATCAAGAGGAACAAATGAAAGAAAGAAGGAAGAGTTAAGGAAGGTAAGAAGAAAAGAAAGTCCGGCTAGTCTAAGAATACAGTAGAGAGAAGCGCTGAAAGGAAGAACTCCCCAAGTGGGTGGATGAGAAGAAGAGTGTGTAGAAGTAAGGGAAGACGAAGTAGGTCTGAACCTTGCAGGAGACCAAGAATATTCAGCCCCGATATCAGGAAACATCGACAATCAGGCAGAGAAGGTTGCTCAAGAGGAAGAAAACGAGACCCCACAAATCAAAGGAACCCTCCCATAAGTCAGTGGAACCAGCCCCAAATCACCCATCCCCCAGATGTTCTCTATACCTATGGTAAATTATACACCGCCTACTTATGTTATTTGTATTCCATCACATCCAGTTAGTTAGAATCAATATGTAAGTGTAAACATTGGGAGGATATTGGGATCCCCAGGCATATCACAACCAAGACTGTTAGGTTTCATTCTAATAGGAACAATGAGACCCACAATGGCTGAAAAATATGGGAGGATTGATCGCTCGATACCCAGAATTCAGGGGAAAAGGGGATGAGGATGTAGAGAAACATTGGTTCTTATGTGAAACCATCTGGAGGTCCAGAGGGACTCTCGATGAAAACAAGTTAGTAGAGTTTCATACTACCTTGAGGGGTCATGCTCTCAAATGGTACATAAAGGCTGTTGAACCAAGAGTGCAAGGAAAAGAATTCACCCTTGGTCAAGTTCGTTTGAATTTCATCGACGAATTCAAACTACCTCAGTCAGAGCAACAAGCTCTCTCTGAGTTGCGGTAGATTCAACAAAGGGAAGGAGAATCTGCCTGGGAGTACAACCAAAAGTTTAAATATGCTATTGGGAGGTTAGCACATCCAATTCACGAAGAACACCAGAGGGAATGGTACATCCAAGGATTACTACCTCTGATGATAATTCCTTTAACGCAACAACAAATAGCCACCTTAACATATGCCTTGGAACAATCGATGAAGATCGAATCCATGACAGATTATCGAGGGAATCTGAGGATGACTAGGCCTCCAGTAGATGCAAATTTATTGCAACTTCAGGGAAAAATATTGGCGCTAACAGAGAAGATTCAAGAATTAACCATACCAAGACCAAGGCGACCTCAGGTCTGGTGCAAAGGATGCTACACAGAAGGGCATCTGGAAAATGAGTGTCCACACATGAGGGGAATGGGACCTCCTCACAATCCAATGGGACCATCTCCATACACAACAAGAGGAGTTGTGCAGGTATCTGCGACTCCACCATTCCATACGCCATGACTATACAATACCTTCCCAGGTGCTCAACCATCTCAGTCAATTGAGTATTATGAGATTTTTTGAACACACGGGCATGCACCGAGGTAGTTTTCTATTATGAAGAAGTACATGATTGCACCCAATACAATACATTGTGAGTTTTACACATCTACGACCCATGCTACAAATCAATTTAAAGCATTGGACGTGCTTGCAAACAGATTAGACTGGACAACATTCAGAATAAATGAAACCCCCCAAGGACCTAGAAGAGGCCAGGGAGGTGAATTTAGAGGAGGAAGAAATGGAGGAAGAGGGTCGAGCCGATGTTACAACTGCAACAAACAAGGTCACTTGGCCAGAGACTACCCTCACCCAAGAATTCCATGGTGCTCTCACTGCAGGAATAATGGGCATGCAACTAAATACTGCCCATAACTGATCGCTAAATGGGAGGATCGAGGTCGTCAATGAGGAGATAATATCATAAGATCATAATTAAAAAATGGAATCGAGGGACAACTACCTAAGATTAACATCATTACTCATGGAAGAGCTAAAACTGGGGCAAATGCAGACAGTCAACACAAGATTAAGAAAGTTGTTCCCAAGGATGACAGGTATGACCCTGTGAAATAAAAGTCATTTTTCAAAGATGAAATAGAAATATTTAAGAGCATCCCCACTCCATAAATAATGGATAATCCCCCTAAAGTCACCTATCAACCTAACCTTGCGCAATCCCCTACCTCACCACCGTCACCTAGAAACTCTGCAATTCCAAGGAGACACCCTAAGCAGTCTCAAAGTGTAATCAATCTCTGGTTTCAATTGTTATTTGATATCCTAGGGGATGACCAACTTACGAAGAAGTTGCACAACACCCTATACCTAATACTGGGAAATGAGGGAACCCCAGAAGCCATAGTAAGGACCAACCTCCYTRAGAAGAATACCCAGAGAATACAAAGAAGAAAGGTGTGAACATGAAAATAATTTAGGTTAGAATCCCAACTAGATGATTTTGAAATCAAAAATGTCATGTTGGATTTGGGATTTGATGTCAACATCCTACCCAAAAAGAGCTGGGAAGCTTTGGGAAAACCTCAGTTAGTATATTCCCCCATTCAGTTGAGAATGGAAAACCAGTACTGCATTTTCCCAGTAGGAAGGATAGAAAATGTGGAAATAGATGTTATGGGAGTTAAAACCACAACTGATTTTGAGGTAATTGAAATCATGGGAGATAAGGATCCCTACCCTTCTTTACTCAGAATTGATTGGGCATACAACAACTATGCTATCATTGATATAAAGAGGGACACCATGACGTTTGAAGTAGTTGGGATAAAAGTAGTTCAACCCTTAGATTCATGTTTAGGGCCTAGATATATTGAACCAATGGACCTCAATATGGATTTAGATTCTCTTGACCAATTATACACCATAACATCAGGAATGAGACCAGATTACATAAATCCCACTGCAGATGGATCGATAAGTTGGAGAAGCATACAGTCTGCTGACGAGGATTTAGAATTATCATTTGACAGTTGGCAGCAGGGTTCATACAAACGATTCTCAAGACGATGCACAACTTTCAAAGCAACGAGATGGATTAGAACCGAGATCAGAGAACACTTGACATATGATGGTACCACAGAGGTACACAATTTTCTTGCCCGCATGGAAGAGGAAATAACGATGGATCAAAGGATCTCTGTTCTTGACATAGCCTTGCAAGATACCCCGCTAGATGGTGGGCCACCCATAAAGCCTTGATTATGGAGTGGGAGGAAGCAAAAAAATCCATCATATGTTGGTTCCAAAGTCGGGATTAGCTGAAAGAAGAGATGAATATAGATTTTCAAGATGCACAATTGTTCGATGGATGGTCTAACCCTAAAGTGAATATTGAGCATTGCTTAAAGTAGTGGAGAGTTTCAGAAGTACCCCCTCACGTATGGATTCAATTATTTCTCCATTCGCTAGGTCCAATCCTAAAATCCTGGTATATACATGAGGAGACCAAAAGACAAACAAACTGTTGACAGACCTTACAAGACCAATTTTGAATGTACTTCTCCTTTACAAGTAAGTATCTTGAGCTCAACACGGTCCTTCAAAGAATCAGAGAAATGATTTTTACTGACATTTGGAAAAGGAGACCAAGTCCAATAGTATGTGCTGACCATGTTCATTTGCTTCAGTCTAGTTTGGGTCTTGAAACTGATAAGATACATGTACCTTGCTGTAAAGTTGAGAAAACCCTGGAAAAACCTGACGACTTAGAGGAGCTTAGAAACTTAACCATTAAAGAAATGGAAGGTAGTAGAGAGATTCAGGATACTATAACTAATCACACATGTAGCTCATATAACCATCCACTAAAGTTGCGGAAATTTAATATAGGGAGTACAAAGTATCCTAAGATAGCTTCTATAGGATATTACTGGGATGAGTGAACTATGAATGAAGTACACAAGCTGTTGCAGGAGTATGAGGACTTGTTTCTGAAAATGTTCTTAGAATTGAAAGGTATAAAAGGATCCATGGGAGAAATGAAAATCAAGTTGAAGGCTGGGTCAAGACTTGTGAAGCACAAACCATACCAACTTAATCCTAGAATAAAAGAGAAGATCAAAAAGGAAGTGGACAAAATGCTTGCGGTAGGAGTTATTTTCCCAATCGAAGAAGAAAAATGGATTAGTCCCATAGTTATCCAGAGTAAGAAAGACACATAAGACATTTGGGTCTATGTGGAATACAAAATTATGAAATTTTCATGTGTGCATGATTCATTTCCAACACCTTTCAGTGACGAAGAGTTATATCAGGTTGCGGGAAAAGAATCTTATTCTTTTACAGATGGATTTTCAGGATATCACCAAGTCATAATTGCAGAGGAAGACAAGAAGAAGACCACTTTCATAACTGAATGGGGATCATTCACATACAACGTAATTCCCTTTGGCTTAAAGAATTCCCTTGCAGTTTTCTCTCGGATTGTGATAACAACATTTCGAGAGTTCATCCACAAGTTTGTAGAAGTCTACATGGATGATTGGACAATATACAACCTATTAAAATACCATGTAGGGTTACTCCAATTAATGTTTGATCAATGTCATGAATTGCATATATCTCTGAATCTAAGGAAGTGCATTTTCTGTGTACCACATGGTAATCTGTTAGGCCATATTGTATGCAGAGAAGGAGTCCTGGTAGACCCAACTAAAGTTGTGGTCATTCCGAACATGTTGCCACCTACAGGTGCTAAACTGTTGCACTCTACTTTGGGACATATAGGATATTACCACAGGTTCATCAGAAGATATGCAACTATCACTGCACCTCTAGAGAAATTGCTGAAGAAGTCCAAACTATTTCGATGGACACCAGAATGTGACATTAAAGCATTCGACATTCACAAAGAAAAACCAAGTACCTCACCTATCTTGATATTTCCCAATTGGGAAATTGAATTCCATGTACATGTGGATGCATCAGGCATTTCCCTAGGAGCCATTTTAATGCAACCAGGGGAAAGAAATATGGACCAAAAGTGCTTTCTTCGTGGGCCAGGTTCCCATGAATTTACGAATGAGAGTGTGGTACGTTATATATTGGATGTAGTCTCTTACTAGTGGGGAGGTGAACTCATACCTCAGGTTCTCCATTGCTTTATCCAAACACCCATTCTTTAATTTCTTGTCGGTTGGTTTGCTCGTACTTGTTCCATGTGTAGATGGGTCAGCTTTTTGTTTGGTTCCCTCTAATTCATCCCTAGGGGCTTCATTTGGTGGCTTGCTACTGCCTCCTACTACCGTGTGCTTGAACGGTTTTTTTGTCTCCTTTTCTTTGGCCACTTCTACTGCGACATCCAAATCCTCCGCCCCCATTGCACCTACTAACCTTGATTTCTTACTTTTTACCCTAACCAACTGCACTTGCCTTCAAACCCTAAATTGATCCTCCTTCTTGCTCCATCACTCTCCCCACTTTTTACCATTTTTAATCACAATATGCAAGCATTTAAGATATCAACAATTTGTCACTTATGATTGCATTCAATATACCATAAACATATAACCACAAATACACAGTGCACAAAATTTTTACATGGAAATCAAAATTGGAGAAAACCACATAATGCTTTCTTATATATAAGAAGATCACATTCATAGGAAACACCAATTTCCAAAAATATCCAGCACCTACTGGAAGGAGGCACCAACACCCAGTTTACAGGCTCGAACTTGAATGAAGCTACAACTCCCTTTCCTTGTCCCTTCCTTCCTCCCTTAAATATAAATAAGATAATCAACCTATCACTGTTGTTGTCACTAATACTGATATTTCATCATCATCAAAATTGATACAACGACATAAAACTTATTCCAATATCATTAAGAATATCCTCCAAATCATCTGCTCAAAATCACCATGATATGCATCAAACCATGTGCCAAGACATCCAAGATGTGCCTCAAAGAATATACCATGCCTCAAAGCATATAACCAAAATGTGCCTCAAACATGTGCCAAATTATCCAAGATGTACCTCAACCATATGCCAATACCTTCAAGATATGTCTCAAGCCTATGCCATAACCTTCAAAATACAAGCCTCAAAATATATAGAATAACACACCTTTCAACATGTGAACAACTTGGTGCATGAGATATCAGATATTCATACCTTCCTCAACTTCAAAATCAAGAAGAATACCTCCCTCACAACTTTCCTCATCCGCATGGGATAAGACCGAGCAATAGGGGAGGCGTCGGGTGATGATACTAGGACAACCAGTGGTGGCCTCACGAGACACCCTATGCTTGACCCATGGGGGTCTGCTCAATTAGAGGTTTCTAAAATCCCTTCTCTAATCTGCGGCTCCAAGCACTCCCTCTTTCGCACAACTCTACTACTTTACTTTCTCTAAGAAATCACATGCTTGCATGGTGAATAAATGAGAGGTTCTTGATGTGTATTTATACCCTTCCAAGTAACTTCTTTACTTTATCTTTGAGCTGACCTGCAAGTTCTTATTTGCAACAACTTTTATCCTTTAATTAATTTTGGGACCAACTTGTAACTTGTTGTCCTTAGATCTAGGGATTTTTCACTTCCTTTGGGGCTTCATCTTTAAGAGGGCTTAACTTCTCAACCATGAGGAATCAAGTGGAGTGTCGCCTACCATTGGAAACAACTTGACGATGACTATCAATACAATGAGGTTTTGCATCGATTTGTAATGTCCTTCACTATATTTTTCCTCAATCAACTTCGGGCTTCGTGACCACACCTTCAAGGATTCTTAACTACTTAACCACTTAACCATAATTCTAGGGCTTCTTGTATACTTCTTCAAAGCATATTCTCGTGAGGGCCATGCTTAAAGATACGCCATAAGGGGACCACTTTGGAGACTTCTTCAAATAAAACCATCACTTCTAGAGACTTCTGGTCTTTTTCTAGGGTTGACATCAATGACAACCAATTTTCCAACAATCTCCCGCTTTGGCATTGATGGAAACACTCACACTCCCCCTGTGATCATTGCTCCTCCTGTATTCATGCTTTCTCCCCCTATATTCATTCTTTTGTTCTTTCTCTCCCCCTTTGACATCAATGGCAAAGGTTAAATCCCCCTGACAATCTCTCTCCCTTTGTCTTCTTTTCAAGATGTTGTGTAGATCACCGTGGGGTAGAAACTACTCCAAGTTGTTGTCAAAGATACTCAAATATCTCTCTTGGGAGAGGTTTGGTGAAGATATATGCAATCTGTTATTTTGTCCTAATGTACTCCAACTTGATATTATTTTCCGTGACTTGTTCCCGTAGAAAGTGGAACTTAATCATAATATGTTTGGTCTTGGAATGCATCAATGGATTATTGGATATACTTATAACATTGATATTGTCACGGAATATCGAAATAAGCTAGTCATATTCTACTTGTATGCCTTGTAGGGTTTTCTTCATCCAGAGGACTTGAGTACAACATGTTGATGTTGCCATATATTCTGCTTCTGCCATAGACAAGGATATTGAGGACGACTTCTTACTTAACCAGGACACTAGATAATCACCCAAGTAGAAGGATGCCCCACTGGTACTTATTCTATCATCAATCCTTCCTACCCAATCCACATCCGTGTACGTGACCATAGTCAGCTCATTCCCTTTCAGATACCACAATCCAAATTCTGTTGTTCCTTTGATATATATGAAGATCCTCTTTACTGCCATAACATGAGTTCCCTTTGGTGCTGCTTGAAATCTTGCAACCTGTCCAACTGGTTGCATCACATCTGGTCTTGAGGCTATCACATAGAGTAGGCTGCCAATCATCGATCTATAGAGTCTCTAATATGCTATCATCTCTTCTCAACTTGCAACCAATCACCATAGGTATACTTACGGGTTTGCAATCTTCCATTCCAAACTTCTTCAACATTTATTTTATGTACTTGGTTTGGGAAATGAAAATACCTTCATCTAGTTGAGATATTTGGAGTCCCAAAAATAAAGTCAACTCACCAAGTAAGGACATTTCAAACTCATTTTTCATGTCTTTAGCAAACTTCTTACTCACCTTGTCATCATCACTTTCAAAGATGATGTCATCCACATATACTTCAATGCTAAGTATGTTGTCCCGATCCACATTTATGTACAGATTACTATCTACATTTCCCTTTCTGAATCCTTGTTGTTGTAAGTACTATTCCAGTCTTGAATACCAGGCTATAGGGTATTGCTCGAGTCCATACAAACTTTTCTTCAATATACAAACATAATCTTCCTTTTCTGATAGTAAGAACCCTTATGGATGTTCTATGTAGACCTCTTCCTCTAATTCTCGATTTAGAAATGTTGATTTTACATCCATATGATATACTCCGATCCTTTTGGAACATGCATAGGCCAAGATCATTTCGATTACTTCCATTATGAAAACATGAGCAAATTTTTCTTCAAAATCTACTCCTTCAACTTGAGCATATCCTTTGCATACTAGCCTTTCCTTGTTTCTAAATTCCGATTAATTGTCCATCTTTGTTTAGTTTATTTTTGAACAACAATTTTGTACCAATCACATTTTTGTCCTTAGGTCTTGGAACCAGTTCCCATGTCTCATTCTTCTCTATTTGATTAAATTCTTCTTCCATGTTCTTGATCCAATTTTCATCATTTTTGGCTTCCTCAAAGCTACTTGGTTCTAAATTTCGATTACTTTTCCATCCTTGTTTAGTTTATTTTTGAACACCCATTTTGTACCAATAACATTTTTGTCCTTAGGTCTTGAAACCAGTTCCCATGTCTCATTCTTTTCTATTTGATTCAATTCTTCTTCCATGGTATTGATCCAAAGTTCATCATTGTTGGATTCCTCAAAGATACTTGGTTCTAAATTCCAATTACTTGTCCATCTTTGTTTAGTTTAATTTTGAACACCCATTTTGTACCAATCACATTTTTGTCCTTAGGTCTTGGAACTGGTTCCCATGTCTCATTCTTCTCTATTTGATTCAATTCTTCTTCTATGGTCTTGATCCAATGTTCATCATTATTGGCTTCCTCAAAGCTACTTGGTTCAACTATGGATAACAATGCTAGATGTCTTTGTTATGGTGTATGTGCCCATCTGCTTCCTCTGATTTCTATTCCTGCATTTTTATCTCCAATAATTTTTTCTAGAGGATGATTGTTCTGAACCCGACGGTTAGGTGTTTTAGAAGGTGTCTGGAAATCTTGTTGATTGTCTTATGTTTCATATTTATATGTTTTTTTCTACTTCTCTTTTGTTTCTTCCTCTACTTCTTCTTCCTTTAGTTCTTCTTTTGCTTCCTGCTTCTTTGAATTTCAACTTTATTCTCTAGTCTTCAACACATTTGTTTCATCAATCTTTACATTGATGCTTACCACTATTTTGTTGAGTCTTAGGTTGTAGCACTTTTATGCTTTTCTTTTTCTTGATTAACCAATCAATATGCATTTATCAACTTGAGAGTCAAATTTTCCAATCTTGTTATCTTCTCTTTTTATGTAACATTTGCTTCCAAACACTCTAAAGTGCTTGACTTTCATCAGTCTTCCCCTCCAAAATTTATATAGAGTCTTGTTATTGTTACTTCTAAGCATTCCTTTGTTCAAGATATGAACAACTATATATACTTCTTGTACGCAAAAGATATCACCCAACTTGGAATATTTCAACATGGTTCTAGCCATCTCCTATACAATTTTTCTCTTCCTTTCAATGACTCCATTTTTCTGAGGCATCCTAGCTGTTGAAAATTGACTTTTTATTTGATGTTCTTCACAAAATTCCATGAATTATTTTGATGTGAACTCACCTCCATTGTCTGACTTTAAGCACTTGATTTTCAAATCAGTCTCGTTTTCAATCGTCTCTTTGAATATCTTGAAACATTCAAATTCCTCTAACTTTTTCTTAAGAAAACAAACTCTGATCATTCTTGTATAATCATCAATAAGTAGCATGAAGTATTGTTTTCCATTCAACCCTTTTGTTCTCATTGGTCCACATATATTAGCGTGTACAATCTCCAAGAGATATTTTTCTTTGCCCCAATTTATATCTTATCTATACATTCACACTGCTAGAAAATAGGGATCCCACATGTACCTCCCTTGCAGCCATAAACCTTTAGGAATAATATGTTGGGTAAGCACCCTACAACAACTAGGCAAGCATCCTCTTCATTCCCACACTAGCATAGTTTTAACCCTTAGCATTAGTAAACCTCTCGATGCACTTCTATCCAATGTGGCTTTGGGTTCATGGTGAGATTTTTGTAGAGAGGAAATCACAAGTTATAAAATCCACCAACACAGTAGGACCTAAATCTTTAAGGAACACACTTTAATTACATCTAAGATAGATTATGCATGTTTGTATTGAGAAGGGGAGCACCCTCCATCAAGTATTCAATGAGGGAAGGCTACTAGGTACATTTGAGGGAAATCCTCATGGGCATTGGCCCTTTGAGATTGTGNTGGTTCTAAATTTCGATTACTTGTCCATCCTTGTTTAGTTTATTTTTGAACACCCATTTTGTACCAATCACATTTTTGTCCTTAGGTCTTGGAACCAGTTCCCATGTCTCATTCTTTTCTATTTGATTCAATTCTTCTTCCATGGTATTGATCCAAAGTTCATCATTGTTGGATTCCTCAAAGATAATTGGTTCTAAATTCCAATTACTTGTCCATCTTTGTTTAGTTTAATTTTGAACACCCATTTTGTACCAACATTTTTGTCCTTAGGTCTTGGAACTGGTTCCCATGTCTCATTCTTCTCTATTTGATTCAATTCTTCTTCCATGGTCTTGATCCAATGTTCATCATTGTTGGCTTCCTCAAAGCTACTTGGTTCAACTATGGATAACAATGCTAGATGTCTTTGTTATGGTGTATGTGCCCATCTGCTTCCTCTTCTTTCTATTCCTGCATTTTTATCTCCAATAATTTTTTCTAGAGGATGATTGTTCTGAACCCGACGGTTAGGTGTTTTAGAAGGTGTCTGGAAATCTTGTTGATTGTCTTATGTTTCATCTTTCTGTGTTTTTTTCTACTTCTCTTTTGTTTCTTCCTCTACTTCTTCTTCCTTTAGTTCTTCTTTTTCTTCCTGCTTCTTTGAATTTCAACTTTATTCTCTGGTCTTCAACACATTTGTTTCATCAATCTTTACATTGATGCTTACCACTATTTTGTTGAGTCTTAGGTTGTAGCACTTGTATACTTTTCTTTTTCTTGATTAACCAATCAATATGCATTTATCAACTTGAGAGTCAAATTTTCCAATCTTGTTATCTTCTCTTTTTATGTAACATTTGCTTCCAAACACTCTAAAGTCCTTGACTTTCATCAGTCTTCCCCTCCACAATTCATATAGAGTCTTGTTATTGTTACTTCTAAGCATTCCTTTGTTCAAGATATGAACGACTATATATACTGCTTGTACCCAAAAGATATCACCCAACTTGGAATATTTCAACATGGTTCTAGCCATCTCCTATACAATTTTTCTCTTCCTTTCAATGACTCCATTTTTCCGAGGTGTCCTAGCTGTTGAAAATTGCCTTGTTATTTGATGTTCTTCAGAAAATTCCATGAATTATTTTGATGTGAACTCACCTCCATTGTCTGACTTCAAGCACTTGATTTTCAAATCAGTCTCGTTTTCAACCGTCTCTTTGAATATCTTGAAACATTCAAATTCCTCTAACTTTTTCTTAAGAAAACAAACTCTGATAATTCTTGTATAATC
The DNA here is from genome assembly GCA_032191745.1 of Picea mariana. Taxonomy (NCBI): domain Eukaryota; kingdom Viridiplantae; phylum Streptophyta; class Pinopsida; order Pinales; family Pinaceae; genus Picea; species Picea mariana. The sequence goes on along the minus strand of JASDQU010680279.1, from coordinate 26,763 downwards.
ATCAATAAGTAGCATGAAGTATTGTTTTCCATTCAACCCTTTTGTGCTCATTGGTCCACATATATTAGCGTGTACAAGCTCTAAGAGATATTTTTCTTTGCCCCAATTTATATCTTATCTATACATTCACACTGCTAGAAAATAGGGATCCCACATGTACCTCCCTTGCAGCCACAAACCTTTAGGAATAATATGTTGGGTAAGCACCCTAAAACAACTAGAAAAGCATCCTCTTCACTCCCACACTAGCATAGTTTTAACCCTTAGCATTAGTAAACCTCTCGATGCACTTCTATCCAATGTGGCTTTGGGTTCATGGTGAGATTTTTGTAGAGAGGAAATCACAAGTTATAAAATCCACCAACACAGTAGGACCTAAATATTTAAGGAACACACTTTAATTCCATCTAAGATAGATTATGCATGTTTGTATTGAGAAGGGGAGCACCCTCCATCAAGTATTCAATGAGAGAAGGCTACTAGGTACATTTGAGGGAAATCCTCATGGGCATTGGCCCTTTGAGATTGTGGCTAATTAAGGAAATAAACCCCCCCACTAGGTCCTCAACAAGTCCTCAACCATGTAATGTCCTCAATATGTAACATTGCAATCTAATTTGACATAGAATATAGAATCTAGAAAAGTCATCTTAAATATAAGCATAACAAGTAGAGAATCTTCAATTTATGAGCCAGAGAGTTGGAAGGTCTAGAAGCCAAGGTAGTAATGGGTAAGATAATAAATAATGTACATCATAAGCCCACCTCTAAACATGCATGCAATGAACACATATGGAAATATATGTGATTATATACTCCATAAATTCCCATTAGGAATAATGATAGACAAAGTTATGTGATTCTATACTCCATAACTTCCCATTAGGAATAATGATAGAGCAAGTTTTTAGGTATAGTTGTCCTACAATATTTGGTTAAAAACATTGAAATAGAAATTTGCACTTTTTAGTTTTTTATCCCTGTCATAGATTAATTAATTTATGATTAAGATGAAGATATGTCAGTTAAATATTTGATAGATCTGTGGTTAAAGTGAAGATATTCTAGTAAACTAAACTCTCAACTTAGTAGTCGATGCAGCTTATCACTTACTATGAGTACAATGACAAACATAAATGCATGAGGGAATACAAGCCTATCTCCATCCATGGGATACTTGTGATGAAAACCATGAACAAGATAATGTATTGTATTACCCCTGCAAATCAAATGATGAATATTCATGGTGATTAAACTTTAGACGATCTACCTGGCATGTATATGCATGTATTTGCATGGTATTTTTAAAATTTGGGTCATTTTGCAGTACTGCACACATAGTAATCTATCAAGAAATTATTTATTTGCTTAAAACCTCTTGCTCCTTCCCATAGCTAGTTTTCATCGAAGTTGAATTTCTTGCATTTCATTTTCCTCTTGCATGGTTTAAAGAGTCGAGTCAAAACGCCATTAGTTTCACGACCACTCCTTTGAGTAACAACAACCTAAAATCAAGCGCTAATTAAAATTTATCTAGCAACTTTTCTAGGGCTCTTCAAACCCATCTTAGCTTAGGTGTAGAGCTTTGGAATAGGATTGTGAGAATAAATTTCCAAAGCTGATAAAAAAACATAAAGCCTTGAGTTAGGGAGTGAAATCCAGTTGCTATATCACTGACTTTGGGAAGCCCTTCTAACACAAGGGTCAATCATGAGGTTGCATTGGGGCCCTCAGAGTAATCAAACTTGCTTTGTTGGTCTTGGTGTCGACTGTCGACTGTCCCCCCTTTGCTTTGGTATAGTAGGTGGTACCATAGAGGCCATAA
>JASDQU010680278.1:20494-30879 GCA_032191745.1 Picea mariana | reverse complement strand
CGGATACTACAAGAGATTTTTAGTAGGATTTTCTAATATTGTCCATCCCATCACTTATTTAAAAAAGAAGGGAATTAAGTTTGAATGGAAAACAAAGTGAAAAGAAAATTTTAATTTTTTGGAGTTACCAACTAGTGCATCTATTTTGAATATTATTGACCCAAATGAGAATTTTTTGGTATGCATAGATGCATGCAAAGAAAGACTTGGTGGATTCCTCACTCAAAATGGACATGTCATTAGTTATGAGTCCAAAAAGCTTAAAGAACATGAGAGGAATTATGCCAAACATGATTTAGAACTTGTTGCCATAATTCATATATTAAAGATGTGGAGTCATTATCTCACAGGGAAGAAATTTGAATTAAGGACAAACCACAATGGTCTTAAATATGTTTTTGAGCAGCCAACTTTAAATTCCATACAAACAAGATGGCTAGAATTTTTAAGTGAGTATGACTTTGATATCAAGCATATCAAAGGAAAATAAAATAAAGTTGTTGATGCTCTTAGCAGAAGGGTACATATTATGCATGCTACAACCATTAGTGGGCACATATTAGATATAAAGAACATAATTTTAGATGTTGTTGTTACACACCAACATTACCTACAGGTAAAATAAATCTTACAGTGGGAAAATGTACAACAAAAATTTAAAGAGTATGAGATGAAGGAAGATGGAGTAATTATGCATAAAAAAAAATTATGTTCATGATTTCACATAACTAAGGAATTTGGTATTAAAAGAAATGCATAATGCTCTATATGTTGGACATCCTGATTACCAAAAAACAATTGCAACAATAAGAATCCAATTCTTTTGGCCAGGAATGAAGAAGGATGTTGTTGATTACATTGGTAGATGTACGGAATGCCTGTAATACCCATGTTTCCCTCAGCTTGTAATTAATCATTATTTACGATTACCATGCTATGGAATGTGAACAATGTAAATGTATTATTGTTTAGATTGCAAAAAACTTACTATAGGGGTGAAGCCTTGAAGTACTGGCCATGATATCACTAGAGGAAAGAGCGAGGAAACTATAGAGAGGGTTCATTATGTCAAATGAACCAAATTCTCTTTGCTGAAATAAAAAGCCTCATCATGATCCAAAAGAAAAACCAGTTAATGAAAGAAGGATTGGTGGTTGAAAAATCAACTACCCCAATGAATGGATGCATGGAGAGTCTGGTTGAGGAAACATAAAACTATCAGCTCGAAGTACCATAGAGTGTAGTTTTCCTGCAGGCCTAGATTGACCCGAGTTCCTTCTGACAGAAGGAACAAAATAGGTACAGAACCTCCATGGGGAAAAAGGAGAGGGCGTGAAAGAGAAGAACCATTCATAGAAAGAAGGGGAACCATACCATTTAGAAGGAAGAAGAGCATGTGAGGCTCTCCAACTCAGAAGAAGAACTTGAAGATTTAGTTGTTTTGGTTACTGGAGAGAACTAGAGGGGGAATTCTATCTCTAAGGAAGAGAATTGTTGAAAGGAATGCATTAGCACGTGCAATAGAAATATTAGAGAACTCATGGAAGAGTTATGACTTGGATCATGGAAGACCCGAAGCCTAGACTAGAGCAAAAGAGGGTCACGGGATTGGTGTTGGCTGGAAAGAAACTGGTACTGGGAGGAGAGGGCGTTGAGGGACAATGTAGCTATGAAGGGACTCTCTTGCACATAGGAAATCTAGATGGGAAGGAATCTAATAAACCCGTGGAGGCCCTGAGCTTAGTGGGGAAGAAAGGAGACTTCTACTACTGCTAGAGAGGTGGAGGAGAGTAACCTCTCCGATACCTTTCTTGGGTTTGGAAATAGAACCCAGAAAACCTGACTTGAGAACAAGGTCACAAGTTTGATGTCGAGGGATCACCTGATAAACCTCGTAGAGGTTGTGACAGAGAGAGGATATCTGAGAAATTTACAGAAGTTTCCCTAATGATATCATGGCTTGGCATGGGAGTGGCCAGAGTGATAAGAGTGAATTCCTCTGAGCCTAAGGATGGGTGGAGAGGCAAACACCCACAGTCAAACACCCACAGTCATTTGGTTGGCTGCAACTTGTAATAGATAAATATTTCATATACTTTGTGCACTTGAATTGAAATGTATGGTTTGAATGCTTGTATTTGTGATATACATGTACCTCCTGGATATAGGAGGGTGAGGGCATGATATTATGTCAAAATGTGCCTTGCATGAAATTGATCGTAATAATTCTTATTATTCTTATCTAAACTGCTGCATTTGAATGGTTGTAATATGACAAGTTTTGGTTGTTGTGCTAGGTGGGAAAATCCTCAAGGTGTTTTTCAAACATTCAACTTCACAATTCTAGGGTTGGGACAGACTCCACGGGACTACTACAATCCCGTTGATCCCTCAAAAATACCTTTCCTTGTTATAGAACTTGTGTTCTGTGAATGGAAGGCACTTCCTTCAAACTAGTCATCCAAGAGATCATGGGCTAATGCCCAAAACCTTAACCAAATTTCGGTTAAGAGTTAGGAGTGTAGTCTCTGGAGCTTGAAAAAGTTCCATAGGACTAGGACCATGGAACCCTTCACTACACTAAAAAAGGAGCTAAGTTATTCATGACTCCAGAGCTCCAGGGTGAATGAACATTGCAATGTCCTAAATGCACCAAAGGTGACCTGTCGGACCGGTAACTTGACAGTTGACCATTAGTTGGAGGTCATTTACTCATTAACGTGGGATTCATCCCCTTGTTAAACCTCGATCCACATCTCATTCGTGAAGTAACGTGAGCTGTATATCTGAGGATGATCAAGATCTCCCCTGACCGTTGGATCTATGTCATGGTCAGTCTGACGTTGACCACTCTGGGAGAAAAAGGGTGTTAAACGGTTGGAACCCCCAAATGACAAACTTGTGAAGTAACGCAATCCATGGAGCTAAGGATCCTTTGGGATCCTTCTTGACCATTAGATTGAGTGTTAGTGGAAGGATAAAGTAAGGGAAGGGATGACTGACAACAAGCGATCATTTTGCCTTATGATCCTCCCAACCGATTACCCCTTGGACTAAAGACTTAGGATTGTGTGGATCGCGAGAGCATGAAGCCATGAATCCCTATCAGTAATTGGATCAAACTAGGGAAGATTATGGGTTGTCTGATCATTATTCAACTCTTCGGCTAAACCCCACTTCGGGTGATTCAAGATTCAAGGTGTGGAGTTTCCCCAAAGGTCGAAGGTCGGAGTGACGTCAGCAAACGACATGGTGGATTCGGACCATATGACAAAGCTGACACATGTTATCTCATGGCTAAGCCATGTGTCTTGCTGACTCATCATATATGGTATAAGGTCGAAGAGATGGGTGCCACATGTCAAGGTGGCATCATCGCCACGTATCTACCAGGTGGCATATGGTAGTAGGGACACTCATGCAGAACACCATGTACGCAAGAGGGACTCGCTCCGGGAGTTCAGGACTTCGGAACCCTGGGTGTTTGGAGTGATAAGACACAAGCTCCAAAAGGGATGAAGGTCGGAGCCACGTGGTATGACTATGAGGTTTTGGACTCTGGAGGATTTGAAAATAGAGAAAATTGGTTGAAGCATCGGGGGCTGAAGTGCTGAAGCACCGAAGTTTCCCCGGTTGTAGTGTCAAGATCTAATAGGATGGGCCCACGTGCGTCATGGTCATGTGGCATGTTTAGATAGATCCACGTGTTATCATGGGATTGGACACAAATTAGGTGTCGGACCCCACCTCTCTAGTAAAGTCCAAGAGATGTGTTAAGTGCAGGTAAATCTTAACGGTTAGATTCAAAGGTGGACATAACTCCACCATAGATTCTAGAGTAGAGAGAGGCTCTGGGAAGCTTTAGTGTTGTACACCAGAGCATGGAAAGGCCGAAGTCTGGAGGAACAGGTTCCAGCACCAGCCACATGGTAAGGAAAAAGGGAAAACAAGAAGCATCGAGGTTGGGGAAGTGAACAAGCCCGTGACGAATCGACAAAGACTTTCCCCTGTAAACCCTTCTTCCATGACCACATCATTTCCAAAGGATGACGATTGGGTCCATGAAAGTGCCATGTTAGATGGTACGAGGAAATTGAAACCACATAGAGAAGGTGGTGTCCATTTGCCAATGACACCCCGAAAAATTCGAAAGGCCACAACTCTCGAACCACAACTCAGTTTTGGATGAGTTTATAGTCATTGGAAAGCTCTCAGAGAGAAAAAGGAAATGGTGCTCTTATCTGAGGGATTCAAGAAGCCATGGAACCAAGGAATTTTTTATATACCCCATCCCTTAAAAAGGCACTTAGGGGCCAGGTGTGATAGAGTGGTATCAGAGCAGGAAACAACACTTGTCCTACTTGGGCTCACAAAAAAGTCAAGTGATTTTTCTTTCTTAGAAAAATTCAAGGGAGAGGGAACCCTACCCTACCCTATCTAGCAGAATATGATTCAAACACATGCCTGGATGGGTTGGAGAACAATCATAAGACTATTTTACCAAGGCTAAGATGAGCCTATTGAGAGTATTACTATCGTATGGAAATTATCTACATAAGTTCCTCGAGGAGAAGGATGCAGATTAAAATTCAGTTGGGATTTTACCCAACAAGATTGAATCATGTTAAGATTATGGAAGAAGAAGCCTATCATTTGTTTTGGGGAAATGATATCCAGTCCTACAAAAGTGGGATTATGTCGAGGGGGATTAATAATAAAACTTGGATGCAAATGGCATAAACTTGTTTTAAGGAATACTCAAGTCCAGAAGGAAAATGGATTGAATATGTGGCAAGAATTGCATAAAAAGTAGGCTTATGAAGCATATTTTAATTAAAAGTGTTGATTAAATGAAGGATTTGGCATTAGGAGTACAATACTCCATGTATATATGCCTTATGGAAGTAGATAAGATCATCCTACTTGACTTGTCATAACAAAAAAACAAATTCCTATTGGGGTAATCACTCTTTGTAAAATAAAATAAGTCACGTGGACTGAGAATGAACCTCATGGGAGAAGTGGAATTACATGATCAAGTTAAAAATATCATGGTTTTTATAGGGGCGTGTGTATCCCTAGTATTTAAGGGCATGTCTATGCAAGAGGAATGGGTGTGGTGATGATTTTCTGAAAAGGGAGAGCATGTGCAATTCTCTGGTTCCGAAGGGAATTGAGAAACTAATTTGTTTCTGGGTATAGGAATTGTTGGGGAGCATTTTTATAATCAAGTTGTTAAACAAAGCTGTAGAAATATGGAGTGATTGAGTGAGAAATCACTGCAGCCTCCCTTGCTTGGTGGATAGAAAACTAATCTGTTGAAATTCCTGTGGGAGGAGGAGAGTGACGTTCATCCCTAGCTATTGTTGAATAGAAGGTAGACAAATTAATGAAATGTTGATCCTGAATGTGGTAAAGGAAGTGTTGGGGCACTTCTATATGACCACTGGGTCAACTTAACATCCAGAGGTGGACGTTATCCTTATAAGGTATGGCTTGGTATGCTCAAGTAGTAGTGAGAGGGAATCTAGAAAAGGATTCCCTCGATAAAAGGTTTGTTAACCAAAATTGGTTTGAGGCATGAAAAATAAGCTTGATGAGTTGTCTTGTTGCCTTGGGAATTGTTGGAATTTCCTAGATGGTGTTTTTGGATTGTTGAATAACTATATATTAGTTGAGGAAAAAGCAAATGCCTCCTTGTTGGTTGTTGTCGTATGGAAAGGGGGACATAGTTATGATTATGTCTGTTAAAATTTCCATATGGATAACATGTGAATGACTGCAAGCTCTCAGCAGAGAGAGCAACTCAGTGATGAGTATCTCTATGAGACTTATCATAAGAATGATTGGGAGATACTCGAAGGAGGATCTGGAATTTTGATATGTCCATGTGTATGAATGACATGGAAAAGGTGAAAGCAATGAGCTTGCATGATGAATGTTTGGCTATGCTTGTATATGCTCGAGTGCATGGATTTAAAGCATTGTGAGGTTTCTTGATATGAAGACTGATATTAAGACCAAATAGATATGAATGATATTAAATGTGCAAGTTATGCACATGTATGATGTAAGAGTATATGTATACTAAAGGCATAATGTGACTACCTGGATGAGTGAAATGTAACACAATAATTGGACTTGCTAAGATTAAATGAATACCATGGATGCATGGCTGACTCTATTATGAAGAGTCATGGAAGTTTCGTTTTGAATTATAGCTTGAGGGAGAATGTGTTCCATTCCCTCAGGAAAGGATAGTATAAATAGATGAAAGAATAAATGAGCAAGGATGCTCTGTTGGCATGATAAAAGGCAACATGATTATGCCTTTGAGGATCACATGAGAACAATTGGGAACAATCATGAGTTAAATGGTTTTAATGAAAAGATGTATGTGAGTTGTAAAGTATACCTATGGTAGATACACATAGGCTTATGATTATGCATACGTTTAAGTGCATCATTGATGTAAGTTAACAAAACAAGGAACATGTTTGGATAAATAATCTGGATGCATAACAAAGATGCATGTTTATATTCCTTATCGAATATTTGGTAAACAGTTTAAGCTAACGCAAGGTTGAGGCCACCAAAGATAATGATGAATATGAAATAAGGAAGTTGCATGCCGAACGAGTTCCCTGTGGAAGAACTATGTAAGGACTCTGTCAGGAGAACAGAGTCACAACCTTAATGACTGTTGAGAATTGAAGACTAACAAAATGAATGTTGAATGGAATATTAACAAATGAAAGTTCATCATTCTAATAACTGAATGGTAATGTGCAAGATGCACATGTTCATGATGCATTATGAAAACAAAAATCGCTATTGGAGCATGTTGATGTATCTAATAGGTTAGGTTGAGCCTAACCAAGGCTGCTCAAGAAAAAAAGCAGGAAGATCCAAACAGGGAGTAGATTGCATAAGCAAAGAAGGAGAAAAGGAGGAATACTTTTCTCACTTAAAAAACTCTGAATTTCTTAATAGAGTTGTCTTAAAAGAGCAGTTGTGGAGACAAGTACAATTGTTAAAAATGAAAATGAACAAACATGTATAAACTTGGTTAAATCCATGAATGGGTAAGGGTAGTGAGGCCTTGGAGTAACTCAACTGAATTGAAAAATCCCAGGCTGTGTATAAGGAGTTGGAAAAAGAAAGAAAAGGGAAGACCCTTAACTCCTTTCTTGTTGTAAATTATGTTTTCTATGGGATGAGAAACTGGTGTGATGATGAAAATAAATGTGTTGACACCATAGTAATGATGATTGTATGATTATAAAAACAATTGAGAATTGTTTATTTTGCACTCATTAAAACATTAAGGATAATGTGATGAAGCGCATAAAGATATGCTAGGACATATCTGAAAATGCTTTATTGATTTGAATGTTATGATACAATCATTTTTATTTTACACGACGACTAATATATTTGTGATGTATGTCATGTGTAGAAATAAATTGGAGTTGTTGAGAAAGACAATTGCCAATGATGGACAACCTCAAGCAGAGGATGACTATGAGAAGGATGTTGTTGAAATATTGTTGAAGGGACTTTGGGAGCCCAATGGAGCACTAGTGATGAGGTAAAAATAAAATAAAATAAGGGTGCTAGCAACCAGAACAAGTATAAAAACTTGCATGCCTGTGTGGCATAAGGTATGGAGGGATTTGGTAAGAATCCCCTCTAAATTATTTTAATTCTTACTGATTTGCGAATAATTTTGAGTGGCTATTGTATGTCATTGATACCCAAGTAGGGTAAGATTCAAGAAATAAGAATATCGATAATAAAGAGAGGAAGTCTATGCCAGTTAAGGATGAGTTATAATCCTTGCAAGAAAATACACGAGTAAGGAGTACCATGGGTACAATGACCAATCTAGGGAGATTGGGAATCAAGGTGCTCATAGTTAGCACATTGCATGGAATGCATAGAGGAAATGCATGTTTGCATAAGAGGGTAGACAATGGATTTCCCATTAAGGAAGGAGGACTTTCCAATACTCTACTTGAATTGTAGAGGTGTTAAAGGAAAGAGAATTTGGGTGGCCATGAGTGTTGGCACCCTGGTTAATAATGAAGGACGAATGCTTGGGTGCATTCAAGAGAAACTTTTAGTTTCATATGTGCTGATTTGGGATCATGATTAGCCTATAGTAGGAAGCATAGTCCCGTGGTAAGAGTGAATGAGAATGAATAAGCCATATGGTGCAGAGGTTGGTTAAGCTCCAACTCACCATGGAAAAGTGCTTGTCATAAAGTGTGGCAAACTTGAAATCAATGCAAGGGTGCATTGGGTATGAATGTGGCCATGAATGTTGGCACATTGATTAAATTCATTTGATATTTGAGTTGCATTTGGTATGTTGAAAGGATGCATACATAAATAATGATATTTATTTTTTCTTTGTACCCTTGAATAGATGAAAATGAATTGGACTATTAGTATGCATAGTTTTGAAAATATAATGTGCATGAAAACTAACAATTTGTTTGGTTGAGGAATGTTGAAATTGCAAGAAGAAAAGGGTCTGGATATGGAAGTGTTGTAAGCCCATAAGGAAGACCACTTTCCTATTGAGCCAAACTGCAAGAAGGGTATTTCCTTTTTGAGAAAATGAATTTGATTGTTAGTATGCATAGTTATGAAATTGTTTGTGAGCCATTGCAAGTGTGCGATGAAACTATAATGTGCATGAAAACTAAAAATTTGTTTGGTTGAGGGATGTTGAAATTGCAGGAAGAAAAGGGTCTTAGATATGGAAATGTTGTAAGCCCATAAGGAAGACCAATTTCCTGTTGAGCCAAACTGCTATGGGAAGGAAATCTCCATACTTGTGAATCTGGTTCTTGTGTGGAACATATCTGAAAATAAATGTGGAATTTGGAAATTTGTGGGTGACAAATTTGCAAGAAAAATTATGAATTTGAAATTGATGATAATATCTCATAATTTTTGTATATCTGTGATATAGGTGAGACTAAAAAGATCTGTCTAGGGAGGATAGATGAAGGTTATTGTTGAGCATAAAAAAGGCTATTGTTGAGATATGAGAACCCTGTGATAAGCCATGATCACCCTAGAATATGTTGTGTTGTGGCAACACAAGCCGGAGGGATGCCTCAACAGAGCAAGTCTAAGGGATGCCTTGACTTTAAGGCTCAATGAAGTATTTATAAATCTTCCTGTGAGAGAAAGCCTTGGCAAGGAAAGATGGATCACCAGAGGGACTGTATAGAAAAGAAGGGGATGCCTGAGCCCAGGCCTAGAGGGTGAGTGACCACAAGGAAGAGGATACTTTGATAATTATTATAAACTATTGATTGGGATCATGCACAAAATGGGTGTCAAGGAAAAACAATGAGCCAATATAACAAGACAACCATATGGATGTAAATCCACGACCTACATAGATAAGTATTTTGCTAAATTATGAATTTTTTCCTCTTGAATTTTGAAGAGCAGTAAGATGTTTTCGCATGAAATTGTCATTAATATGCTAGTTGTCCAAAATTATTGAAGGCAAGCGACGAAGGCCAAGGTTATAGAAATGACATGACCAAGAAAGAGGATCAATATTTCTGAAGCAGTTGAATGACAAAGGCATGACAAGTGTTACTGATAAATAAAACTGAGGACGGTGTTCCTTTTAAGGGGGAGGGGATTATAATACTCCTGTTTCCCCCAACTTGTAATTAATCATTATTTATGATTACCATAGAGTGTAGTTTTTCTGCAGGCCCATATTGACTCGAGTTCCTTCTGAAAGAAGGAACAAGATAGGTCTAGAACCTCCTTGGGGAAAAAGGAAAGGGAATGAAAGAGAAGAACCATTCATAGAAATAATGGGAACCATACCATTCAGAAAGAAGAAGAGCGCATGAGGCTGTCCATGTCATAAGAATAACTGGAAGATTAATTTGTTCTTGTTACTAGAGAGAACCAAAGCAGGAAATTGATCTCTGGGAAGAGAATCACTGAAAGGAATGCACTAGTGCATACAATAGAAACATCAAAGAACTCATAGAAGAGTTTTGAACTGGATCATAGAAGACCCAAAGCACAGACTGGATATAAAGAGGGTCACAGGCTTGGTGTTGGCTGGAAAGAAACCAATGTTGGAAGGAGAGGGCGTCAAGGGACAATGTAGCTGTGAAGGGACTCTCTTGCACAAATGAAATCCAGCTGGGAAGGCATATGATAAACCTGTGGAGTCCCTGAGCTTAGTGGGAAAAAAGGGAGACTCCTACTGCTACCAGAGAGGTGGAGGAGAGTAAACTCCCCAATACCTTTTTTGGGTTTGGAGAGAGAACCTATAAAACCTGACTCGAGAACAAGGTCGTGAGTTTGATGCTGAGGGAGAACCTGATAAACCT
>JASDQU010680276.1:137648-149019 GCA_032191745.1 Picea mariana | reverse complement strand
ACTTTGGAGTTCATTCATTTGTGCACCTTATCAATCATGATAAGACAATAATGAGTCATCTATACATTTTTCCAACAATGCATCATATACCAATGAAACTACATTGATCCATCTTCATCATGTATCAATGGCAACTCATTGATCCATCTTCATCATATCAATGAAAACTCATTGATCCATCTCCATCTATGCATTCTCGTCAAAGAAAATACATATTATATTACATAAATCATCAATCAATCACTTGAGATCAATCAATGAAATCAATCAATCAAACCATTGGCATCAATGAAAACATGATCCAACACGAACGTGGGAATAATCTGGAAACAAAGACTGGAACATGCAGATTGTTATGTTCAATTGCCCCATAGAAGGATTTGAATAAGTTTGTAGCTGCTGACTTTAGAGCTTGTTGTCCACTTTGGATGAAACCAGAATCATCTTTGATTTCCCAAATGTAATTTTTTTTTCGACAAGAGCTTGCAAAATGATGAAATAATTTTGAGTTTTGAGCCACATTTTATCCAAAGTGCTTTGCTCCATTGTCTCCACAGAGCTTCTTCCACAAGGAGGATCTGGTTCCTTTTAGTTTCTAATAATTTCAAGATGTTATTCCTGCCTCTATGTACCCCTACCCGCATTTCTTCTTGTAGAGGAGTGTGTATATCAATCTCCATCTTGTTCAGTCTAAGAAGTTTTTGTTTCCTATGATTTTTTCCCCATCGTTTGATACGATGTTTCAGAGTTTGCAATTTCCAAACAAGGCATTGTTGAATCCCTGACTCAATCTGATATATGGTGTCTTTCTAGAGTTTATTAACAATATGGTTGAATTCTGCCTCTAGCAGCCAACTCGCATTCAACTTAATTGGATAATCCTTCGATACTGGTGGAGAGTCTAGTTGTAGGAGAATTAGAGTATGATCCAACAAATAAAGATAATCAACCCATGACTCAATCCTTCCATCGAAACTAGCTATTTATTCAAAGATAAGTACTCGATCCAGTCCTTTGGAAATTGCCTCTAATCCAGAACGACCATTGCGCCAAGAAGGAGTTAAATCGTCTAGGGGAAATTATATCAGTGCATGGGCTTGGAAAAGAGTATTGAAGTAACTAGCTAGGGGATCCTGTGAAGCCGAGTCACCCCACACTTCCCCAAAATTGGTAGTTATGTTCAAGTCCCCTACAATTATCAAATTTTTATAGTCGAGTAGTCCCATTATCACCACCTTATCCAAAAATGGTTTTATATCAATGCAAGGTCCATATACATTAAGTAGAGTGATCTGCTAAATATTCCATGGGAAGGTACCTGTCAGAAGGATACCACCACAACAAATATAAGGAGCTAAAACAAATTTTGTAGGATCCTAGGAAACAACTAGTCCCCCTGATGTACCAAGTGAGCTAGTAGTACAGGTATGCCAGGTGGGGCGATATTTTTTTAAAAACATCTTGGCTTTATGGGAATCAACCAACGTTTATTGATGAAAGATAATATCTGGAGAAGTCCTGGAAATAATTCTTCTAAAGGAGGAATATTTAAGGGTCCCCCCCACCCCTCTAATATTAAGGGAGACAAGGATCATGGCTTGGCTCTCACAAAGGATTTCAAGCCTCTAAGCACCCCTATACCAGTGTGTGGTGAAATATTTGTAGCAGGATGAGTAGTAGGTAGACCCTCCTTTCATCGAGCACTCCTGGTATTTATTAGTGAGTGATAGTATCCCATCCCCTTAGACAAGGTAAAGTCTTTTCCCAAGTCCACTCCAGTGTTTTCAGAGCAGCCCAAGGTCTCACCAGACTCCATTGGTCGTAGAAAATTTTTCCCTAGTTAAGTAGGAAGGGGGGATGGGAGACATAGATTCTCTATAGGTCGAGATCAAAGTATCCAGAAAAGTGCCTAGGGAGATATCCCCTGGCTCTGGTTCACTAAATCTTGAGTTGTAACAATCCCCCACCGATTCAGAGGACGTAGTTCCAAGACTCACAAATCCCAAAGGAGAATAAGGGGAGACATCATTTATGGGGAGATCTCGGTTCGTATCATCCAAAGGGTTGCCTAGGGCCTAGGGGCTCACACGTATTGGAGAAATGGTGTCCTATTTCACCCTATGCAAATGGGTAGTAGTAAGAGAAGCTAGAGTACCAGTAGTTTCCTGAGCTATAGAAGTAACCCCCAAGTGTGATGACGGGAAGCTCCAAACCAGAGTGGAGTTATCCAGAAGTTATTTTTCCCATGCAGTCAATGAGAGAAAAAGAGAAGGATAGATTTGTTTTAGCTTACCAGTAAGAGAATCTGAAGCAGTTGGGTCGTCAACACAAAAATACTCTGGGAAGGTGGCCTGTGATTTCACTCTCGGAGAGTCCAATTTGGAAGAAATCTCTAGAATCGTGTCCTCTGACTGCTCTTCCTCCACAAAACCAGTGCAATGTCTCCTCAGGTGCCTTGTCTATATACAACATGTGCATCTGAATGGTATGCCTAGATAATCTATTTTTTGGCAGGTGAGGTGTCCTCTCCATTCGATATCTATGGATTCCAACAGTCCATCATGGATATCAAGTTTCACCATAACCTTTTCAACCTTTTTGACTGGTGCATCAAGGGCCTTCTTATCCACATTGATAAACCTCCCAAGGATGTTCCCAATGGCCTCTAAAGCATTTTCATTCTAGAGGTGCAGAGGCAGACCAGGTAAGAGTACCCAAAAATGTCGCATATGAAAATAATCCCAAGTAGGGTCAAAACTAATACGTCACCATTTCATCAATAAGATACCATCATCGAGCAACCAGAGCTGGTCTAGGATACGATTAGAGTCCTCTGGAGTTCTAAAGTGAACACTTAGACAACCTCTCAAAAGGAAAGAAAACTCTGGTGTGTACCCCAACAATGGCCGCCAGGATGTTTGCACCCATTCTACAAGGTCAGTTCTGCATAAATTTTGATAGGATATTCTACCCACGAGTGTACATAGTGCCATAGTAACTGATTCTTCTAGACCTATGTCAGCTCCAAGTACCATTCTCTTTTTAGTCTTCTTAGTGCACCAAGGTCTGAGAGTAGGCTTTCTGCCCCCCGTACTTTGAGATCCCTTAGCCCGTTGATACCGAGTGGCTCCTACAGATCCAGGAACCACTAAGGGAGTAGTCTCCCCATGCAAAGACGAAGCTAGTTTAGTAGGTAGAGAAAATAGAGCCGCTGTGGAAATGCCAGAGAAGAGTCCATTGTTTAAAACCTTGGGTGTTTCGAGAGTGGGCTTCTGGGTAGAGGAGAGGTGATGTGAATCCTTCACAAAAAAAGGAGACAAAGAGTTTTTGGGAAGGGTCTTTTTTCCTAACAGTGGATTTTCAAAGGTATACACAGTTTCAAAGGGAGCGACCAGAGGTGAAACAGGAAAGGTGGGAGAAACTGAGGTAGGAGTATGGTGCAGAACCCCTTGCAGCTAAGAGTTAAGTCTTACATGGATGGTAAGCTCATCCACCAAGGTGAAGAGACCCACATTGCACCAAAGTGCCTCGTCAATTGCACCCATAATTGCACTAACTTCAGCCTCCATCAGTGCACGTCTTGTGGATACCTGAGCAGATGCCACCTAAAGTCCACTCAAGGGTAGGCCAGGGATAATTGTATGGCAGACTAACGAGAGGAGTAAATACCAATGTGAAGTGACAGTCCAAGCTACCAAGAAAAGACAGGAGAGTATAAGTTGTAGTGAAGTTGAGGTCTGACGGTGTAGGGGATGTCTGGGGGTAAGGGCCTCGCTAAAATGGTGGAATATTTTAGGCCTCCTCTAAAATGGGGTGGGAAATAACTTCTCCAAACGCATGGGTTGGTAACTCCAAAATTAGAGGTGAGGGAAGTGTAGGCGCCTGTGTTAAGGGCCTTCTAAAGACCAAGGGTAGGAGGAAGTTCGAGAGTTTTCCATGTCCGACATTGCAGAAGAGTTGCAGGTTTTGAAATATTGGTTTTTCCGCCTCGAACCAGGACCATGCAACCCATTATCCTATCACATGACGAACTTGAAATTATTTGATGCCATAAAATTGATGAAATGCATGCCATTATAAAAAAAATGTCTGTCGAAGCGATGTTAGGGATCCAAATGAGGTTTTGTAATTTGTTCTAAGTTCTTCATTCAATTATTTGCAAATCCTTTTCATCTTGTGCCTTGACTCCATGTTTAGTGCTTGAAAACAAAATCACCCTTATTTCCACAATTTAGGAAAATGCATGTCAAGAGCTTTAAAATGCACACTTAGGGAAAATAAGGCATGTCTAGATCCTAAAATATGAATTGTAAGTACTTCTAAGTAGGGAAAATTTAAAGGATCCATACTTTTTTTTTTTACAAGAATGGGTACTGAATTATATTAAAAGAGAAGGGGGAGGTTGTGGTCGGACCGTCCAACCTTGAGAAGTTTACAAAAATCAGAAGTTTTGGCTCATAGGCCTGATTCAAACTCTTACAAATTATGCTAGCAGAATTTATTTTTCTTAGGATAGTGCAATTAACAAAATGTGCATCATGATTACTATAAGCTTTTACAAAACTACTTCCCAATAACAAAAGATTACACTTCGTTACTAATCACTGATAACCTGGATATTGTCTTGATTCATTCTTTTCTGTTTGATTTTTGGAGCTATTGAGTGGGGACTGCTGCCCTATGAATCATTTCTCTAAAGTGAGGTATGGTTCACTGTGGTTTCTTCTCCATTGTCATGCCCCTCAGAATAGTTTGAATGATGCCCAAAGAGAATTTGCCTCCTGAAGACACTTAGAGGGGTAGCATTTTCTGCTTTTATATTTCTTAGGTCTCTCTTCAGTCTTCTGATCTGGTGATCCTGCTCCTTTGTTCTTTCCCTCAGGAATTTTAGCTCAACTTCCTGAATGACCTTTTGTTATTTAAGTCTATCAAATTCCTTCTATAATCTTTGAAACTGAGATGAAATATCCTGAAAGTCTGATTGACACCTTCGCTCAACTGCTTTCTTCCATCCATCAAGCTTCTGCATAAACCCGACCATTGTCTCTTCCATATTTTCGAGACACTTGTCAATTCTGGGAAGGAGAGGGGGCATTGGGGTCGTCAACTCCATTTTCTCTAGAATTTGAACCCCTGCAACCAAAATCCAAATAATCCATCGACAATTGTCTTCGTTCCTGTGCAACGTAATCACCACCCTGCCAATGTAATTGAGAAAGTCCCAATGCACTGCATTGATCTCTAACCAATTCATTACGTTGTCTTGTGAACTTCTATGCACTCCATATAATGTCTAAAGTACACACTGATATGGTTTTGATGATGAATTTCATGTATACTGATCCTCCTATATCCTTCATAATTGTTCGCATGCCTCATTTGTCTATCGGCATGCTGGATGTGTACCATTATATCTTTGTCGATTGCAATATGTGATGAGATTTCCATGTTTACACGCGGAGTGTTACAAACATGATGACGAGTGGATGGTGACATCCAATCTAAGGGATCGGGTCCCACCGAGGGTGATCCCCAATGATTATACTTCCTTCCTCTAAATTGCATGATCGATTTGCTTGTTGATGAACTTGCTTGTTTTGATTTCTTATCACATGGAACACATTGAAGTTTTCCATGTTTTATTTAAGGTCTAGGATCCTTGTTATTACTCGATTCAGGATTATGTTGTTGGGAGGACTATGTCAATATATACTTTGGATAGTAAGAGTTGAGTCTCCAACGATGGTTATATTTTTGACCTCTCTGTTCTTTGCTATCTCCATTCCTTTCCAAGCAGCAAGAGTCTTTGCATGGTTGTTAGTTGTTTTTCCTAGTCCCCATGAAAATATTGTTACCTATGTTCCTTCGGGATGATACATCACCCCCCCCTCCTTCCACCCCTTTAAAGGATCCATACTTATCTTAAATTATTATTATTATTTTTAAATAAACTAAACATTATATTATATATAATCGGTTGCACCAGAGTGAACAACAAAATAAAACAATTCTGATACAAAATTTGGGCAAAGTGTTGAGAGGACTTGCTCTCATGTTATCCTATTTAACATATATTTTATTCTAAAGAACATCCTCATGAACTGGCTACAATATTCCTTTACAAATTGGTTGAGAAAAAAAACAATTATGTAGTACATTGCTTATCAGATGACACGTTGTCCTAAATCCCCTGCACTCCACTTTGTTGTGGAGAATCTTTTTCTACCTCCATAGGATCAACTGCAAGGTCCCCTTGTCCATCCTCTGAATTTCCATGATAAGATGGTGTTGAAACTTAGTTAATGGATAATGACTATATAGGCCTTAAAAAAACCAAACTTCTGAGAAATTTACACTCTGCTTCGAGGATTTATACTCTTTGTGTAAAGAATTGTTCCAAATTTTCAACTTTAACCATTAATTGTTGAATGGATGAATGATTAACTTCAATGATTTCTTCATGAAATATGATAATTTATCAAATCTCTCTCCATGAAGGCTCCATTACTATATCAAACAAAACCCCCTTTTACTGATGTAACCTAGCCACGCACTTAAAGTGCAATTGTTGTTGTAATTATAGGAATGAGCAAAGATATTGGTGACAAGGGCTGACCATCAGTTTTCTGATTTCTCGTTTCCATGGATGAACTTGAAAGAACTAATACAAACAATACCAAATGTGAAACTAGACCAAACCTCCCAGAGAGCGAACTTGATCCAGGTGGATATTGGTGGCCACCTTCCTATTCCAACTGGTTCCTCTTGACAATTTTTAGTTCAATATGTTATTCTATAATTATTTGTAATTGTGGGTTATACACTTTCGAGGATTTATGAATCCCTACACAACTTCCAAGTGGAGATTTGTGGCCACCCACCTAATCCAACTGGCTTATTTTGGATGTTTTCATGTCAATACATATTTTTGTACTTCCAGGGCCGTTTTGGGTGTTGTTTGATAAATCGGTAAATATAGACATAAACTAATCTCCCTAGATCCACCTGGATCTAGAACAAAACAAGACAAGACATGATGCTTTCCCTAAGTTACAATCATTGAATTTACTACCAAAGAAGGAATCAATAGGATACCTTTGAATCTCGCTTCCTTATATCTTTGTTGTCCCTGCTTCACTCCGGTGCTCTTGTGCTATTGATCCTGTAATGAAACACAAACCAACCAAAGAGAAAGAAGCAATAATATATTCAATGAAAACTTAAACATGTGATCAAGGAGTCATGTAACAAAATGAGAATGATTTTATGGGAAAGAAACATGCCATTGTATTATATAATGTGGAAGAAAGATACAACCAAATTACTTGATGTTGTCAAGTTCCTTCCAACAGTTCCTTGCTTTCCACACACTTCTCTCTCCAAGGATTTTGAGACCAAGGATTTGATAGCTACTCACAATCTATCTTGAAAAATAAAAGATCAAAGCCAACATAAATTTGCCGAGCTCAATCCAACTAACTTTCTCCATGAGAGCTTCTCTCCTTTTATAAGTTGAAGAGGATAAGGTAAGGAGGTTAGGATGATCCCACTAAATCATTAAAGTGAGTAAGATCCACACCATTCAGAGGCCACCTCACCATAGAAGCTTCTCCTTCTATAAGCATCGAGAAGATGCTCATTTTTTCCACATACAGGAGGCCATTGCGCCCTAGCTATAGTGCAACCTACAGAAACTCTGCACCCTAGCTATATTGCAACCTATGGAAATCAGGCATTTCTGCACCCTGTGTATATAGAAACCTGCATAAATCCTCCAAAATAGGATTTTTACAAAGGAAAATACAACTTCTTCTCTCAGGGAAAGTTCTTCTCCCTTCATTCTTCAGGAATTCAAGCCATTGACCCCTTTGAAGGCAAAATATAGGTTTACATCATTAACGATCATAGAGGTGACGAAAATAATGTGTAACAAAGAGCCCCCCAAAGTATGAAGTTATAATAGAGTGATAGCTGATATACTTTGTCAAGTGTGTGTAGGGAACAAGGAATAGTCAGTCGGAAACCTTCCAACAAACAAGGAAATACATTATAATAATATATCATCACTGAGGTAGGCATTCCCATACTTAGAATACAAATGACTCAAAGCATAAATGCTGACATGCGAAGATCCATGTCAAGTAAGACAATTCATGGCCACCAAAAACACACTATGGATCCATGCCAATATGACTCAAATATGAACATAGCCAGCAAAAATACACTATGGATATATGTTTTAAAGACTCAAATTTGAACATAGCCACGAGACATACAATGTGGATCTATGCAACAATACAAACTGAATATACTCCAACACAACCTGAGTATGTGAGAAAAGATTCAAGGTATTCATCTCCACCACTCTATAGTATGAATCTAACCATGCAAACACATGTGGTAAAGTCGAACATGGTAGAAACCACTTGATTACTGATCATTAGTGAATACTGTTACCAAGTGCGAGGGAAATCACCATTAATGACAATGACTCCCAAGGTACGCTAGTACAATCCAATTAATGTGAATCAATGAGATGAGGTCAAACACTCGATGGAATCTCCTGATCAGGGGTCAATAATGAAAACCCACTGTCAAAAGCGAGGAAACCTACCATTGAGGCATGCAAGCTCCAAGGTACCAATTAGTTTCTAAGTCTAATTCTTGGATAATGATTTGATTTCGATAGGAAAAGACTCGTCACATGAGGGCCTTAATGTATCCCCCATAAATGACATGAAATGGGTAAAAGTATTTGATGTATATCAGAGTAACAAGTGATTCAGAACTGAATGAGGGATGACCGACACAATAGAAGGCTTCAGGATTGCAGAAATGGTCGACACAATAGAAGGCTTTCTGGGTTGAACTTCTCTTTGAACACATTGATGACACGACAACTGTCTTGGAAACATTGACTCAACAACAAGGATCACAGACCAATTTGTAATCTTATAAAGAAGTATGATCAAGAGACAACTGAATTTTCCAACCTAGACACAGAGCGAGTGAAAGGGTGTTATGTTCAACAACGACTCGAATCTTCCATAGAATACAGGCTTAAACACATTTCTTTCCCAATTTCCCCCCCACCATTTATGGCGAGTACCTCTTTATTTTTACACAAGCTTGAGGAGGATAACATGTTCTTGTTGATGTAAGCTCATCCTTCGGATGAGTCCCTCGTAGTATTTTTAACAAACCTTAAGAAGGAGTGGTTCGGTTCCATATAGGTCTTTCGATGTTTATTTAACGAGTCCAAAGAGAGAAAACTCGAGGGTTTTTCATATTTAGAGAGTCTGAAAAACACTTAAAGAGGACTCTCTCAGTTCCTTTTTTGTAAATTAGTTTGATGAGACCGAAAAAGTGATAAACTACCACCCATCAAACATTTTCTTCAAATACTTGTATGAGTGTGAAAAGAACAAGATCACTCAACAATATTTCCATGTTTAGAGAGTTTGAAAAGAGCTTAAAGGGAACTCCAAGGGGTTCCTTTTTCGTATATCCTTTATGAGTCCAAAAAAGTGATAAAAGTATACTCAGTTACATTCTCAAGTATTTATGAGCACGAGAAAGAACAAAGACTAATATCGGGATTGTTTTCATTTTTATGCAAGATTTAAAACAAAACAAAAACTATGCTTGGATAGATTTTATTTTTTCACAAGCTTAAAACTAAAAGAAACTATGCTTAGACCTGGTTTCATTTTTACACAAGCTCGAACCAAAGGAAACTATGCTTGAAATAGGTGGTTTCATTTTTACACAAGATTGAACTAAAGGAAACTATGCTTGCAACTTCCCAACGCATGGTTGGTACTTACCCCCCAGCTTAAGAAGCTAGTGGCTCAAATTCAGCATGAACTCCAGAGGCTAGAAGCATTGCCCCCCAAGCTTCATTTCATCCAACTACAAAGACGAATGAAAGGAAGCTTCAAATACTAGACGAAGGACTTAACTCAAACAAAGAGGGGGAAAACTATTACATTTTTTAATGAGTTTGACATAGGAATGAGAACTATGCTCGAGAATACAGGTTCAAGCCCTAGACCTTTGTTTCATTTTTTAACGAGCTTGACACAGAAATAGGAACAATGCTCGTAACCTCTGTTTCATTTTTTAATGAGGTTTCCATAGATAAGAAAAACTATCCTCGTAGCTGGGTTCATTTTTTAATTGGTTGTAGATAAATCCAATATTTAAAGGACTAATAGATGTAGATGTTGTAGATAAATGGTTGAATTTTCTCAAAGGGTATTTTTTGGTCCACACTTTTTCTGACAGGGAAAATATTACTTTTTCATTCCTCAAGGTCATCCCCCATGTTAAGGACTGATGGGATACTTACTCTGACCAAAGGGCCATAGAGGAATCTACAATATTTTTGGTCTCCCTTGTAGTGTCCCCAAGGCCGAGCCCCATTGTAAACCATGTTTTGAAAGAAATTGTAATTATGTTTTATAGGTTGGTGAGCCAAGTTCTTATAAGCGGGAGACTTATGTGCTGTTAGGCCAGAGAGCCTAAGTGTTGAAGGCCAGGGGCCTGCTGTTGTATATGTAATCATGCAAAACAATTAAAAAATATAAACATCGCCATGTGCAGACCGACCACGATGAAGGAGTGAAGGGGGACTGCCACAAAGTGGGCAAGGAATTAGGGGCTGAAGGTGGGAAAAGGGGCTAAGTGTTGAGCCTAGGGGGCTTAAGCCTTGGGAATAATATTTTAATATTATTCCAAAAGAGAAGTGCATTATATGTTTTAACCTAAGTCCTTGTTGGAAGGACATGTGATTTCCAAATGGTGGGAGGCACGCACGTTGCAGGAACGCATGCAGTCGCATGGGTGACAAGTGTCAACCCTGGCCATGAAATAAAAGGCTGAGATGAGCCATGTTGGGGGTTCCTCCTCCATGGGACTCACGGATTTCCTGAAGGGAAGGGGTCTGTCTCTTGCAGAAAAACCCTCGTACATCCTCTGAACCGTCTGAACCTGCATTGATGCTTGCGTGGATTGTCTGTCACGCATTCCCGACACCAGAGCGTGAGTCTATCCTGGGTAGGGTGGATGGGAAATGACCATTCTGCTGGGGTGGGGAGAGTCTGTGTAATTCCCTGCAGAAATTGCTTCTTAGGCAATTCCGAAAATCAACATCGTGAGACCTTGCCGCCATTATTGAGCTTGTTCTGAGAGGTCTAAGTCTGTATTCCCGGTTGACTGTGGTGGTCATGCAGAGATGGATTGCACATGAATTTTTGTCTAGTGTAGGTGGTGATTGAGCCTGTGTGTGACCTCTCTCTAAGTGAGGGAGGTGGATGTTGTTGGAAGAGGTTTCTTCTAGAGAGTGTCCAGCACCAGCTTCAGGCTCTAA
>JASDQU010680276.1:91187-107721 GCA_032191745.1 Picea mariana | reverse complement strand
CATGTCCCTTCATGAAGGGTTATGAAAAAAAAAAAAAAAAGCATTGAGGGAAAGTGTGTGTGTGAAAAATGGATCAACAAAGATTGAATGGTGAAATTAGTTTCAGGTCATCTTGGAATTTTCATGATAAATTTGTTTCTAGGAAGTGTCAGACCTTGATATTTTTAGGAGATGAAAGAGAGATCTTGGTGTACATGTGGTCAAAATATCAGATGTTGGTTCACTATACTTTCATAGATATTCCTTATGGAAGTTAGGGTTCTTGAATGCTCCTAAAATTAGTTTTAAATAGGTCATCTTGGGACATTCATTATACCTTATTTTCTATGATGTTTTAGACCCTAATATTTTGCAAAGACATGGGAGAGATATTGATGTACATGTGGTAAAAATATTATATGTTGGTTCTCTATAATTTCAGAGAAATTCCCTATGGAATTTAGGGTTCCTGAATTCTCCTGAAATCCATTTCAAACATGTCAACTTGGCACTTTCGCTATAACTTATTTTTTGTAATGTTTCAGACCTTAAAATTTTGCAGATATAGATAAGAGATATTGGTATAAATGTGTTAAAAATATCATATGATGGCTTGATATAATTTTGGAGATATGAACTATGGAAGTTAGGGTTCTTGAATTCTTATGAAATCGGTGTCAAATAGGTCATCTTGGAACTTGTTCTATAACGTATTGTCTGTGATGTTTCAAACCCTAATATTTTGCAAAGATAGAGGAAAGATGTTGGTGTACATGTAATAAAAATACAATATGTGGATTTTCTATACTTTTGGAGATATGATTTGTGGAAGTTAGGGTTTCTGAATGCTCCTGAAATAAATTCCAAACAATTCATCTTGGCACTTTTTCTATAACTTATTTTACAGGATGTTTCAGATCTTGATGTGTTGAAGAGTTATAGGAGACATACATAAGTACCTTAGGTAAAACTTTCATAATTGTATTTGAAAATTTTGATATGTGGCATGTTGTACAAGTTCGTACTTGGGAAGAGGCCCAAAACAACAAGCTTTAGGAAAGTTGCCATTTGGAAATTCAAATTTTTGTCAGACCTGGTAAAGGAAGAAGTACTAAGAAGACTCGATGAAGGAATAAGTAGTAAGTAGACCTAGTGAATTTAGAAACAAAGAGAATACTCAATGAAATCATAAACAAAAGGTAGACTTGATGAAGGTTGGTGTAGCTCAAATATTCATGTCACTTTCTAAGTTGGTGCTTAGCGATGGGGATTAGTGTTTCCAGTAGATTAGTTTCTATGAAGGTCTGTAAGATATTGGTGCCTCTGTATAAGCTAGTTCTTAGTGGTGGGGACTGATGTCTATAAATATCTGTAAGAGATTGGTGCCTCTTGTTGAGTTGGTGCTTAGCGGAGGGGATTTGTGTCTCCAATATATTGGTGTCTATGAAGATATGTGAGAGTAGGTTGGTGCCTACTAGGATTTGTACCATTGGGTATTGGTGTCTCTAATAGGTTGGTGCCAAAAAGTATTTGTAATAGTAGGTTGGTTTCCACATAAATATTGTGTTCCATGTGTTGGAAATATAACTGAGAGGGGGGGGTTGAATCAGTTATGTATCTAAGCTTGAAACTTTTCCTGTTATTTTTTTATTTTTTTCTAGATTATTATTTAATGTGTTGTTGATAACTTAACATGCATAGATATAAAATATTTGATCAATCACACAGAATACACAGGGACACTGACTTTCATGAGGAAACCCATAAGGGTGAAAACCTCTTCTTCTTAGGATGTCAATCAAGCTCCAACTTTCATGTACATCACATTCTTTGAGCTCCAACTCAAATATGAGGCTACAACCTCTGATAGCAAGCTAAAAATTGTAGAGAGCACCAACTCTCAAAATTCTCTAGAACCAACTAGATGGAAGCACCAACTCTCAGGTTTCTCTAGCACCCACTAGATGGAAGCACCAACTCCCATAATATCTTCTAGCACCAACTAGAATCTAGAGGACTGCAATCCTCCCTATCACCACCCTACCACCCTGATTGAATCTTACAAAACTTTACTTACTTACTTTGTCTATGGTATGGTCTGTTACAACTCCATGTATCCTCTACCTTCTTAAGATTCTATGCTTTGTTCTGCTTCTACATCATTATGCTTCTATGCTCTGCTCTGCTTCCTTCTGCGCTCAACACCACCTATTGTTCAGATTATCTTCTGCCTTTTATTCTCTATGATACCTTTGCATTCACTTCAACATGCCATAGATACCCCCTTCCTATTATGCACTCCATCTCATTCTACCCACATGCATCACTTTCAGAAAAACTCACTATCTTCTTTGTTCTGCATGTATTTCTCACACCGAGTCCTCTGCCTGATCATCATTTGAACTCTTCCTCTTCTTTGGCGGTTATCCTGAATCTGTTCATCATTAGTGGTCATTATCCAAATATTCTTTGGCTTCTTTGGCGATCGCAACTCTTTGTCTTCTCTGTTAGTTACAACCAGTCACTTTTGGCTTCTTTGGCTTCTAAGCCCCTTTCTTCACATGACCATCAACGGTGACCATCAACGGTGACCATACGCTTAACCAACAGGCTCTTCATGACTCATGACTTTGGGAATATTGGTATGATACATCTCAATTCTCCCAACTCTCGATATCCGAAGTGGAGCTTAGTGATGCTAGCTCCCTCCTCTATTTTCTCTCTCCACGCGATCGCTGGCTGTGACCTAGGGCCAAGCACTTTGAGACTTCATGTTTTGGGTATTTGGATGTGAGCCAACCCTGACTTTCTCGACTTCCAAACTCTTGAACTCTGAACTAATGCCTAGTGAGCACTAGATCCATTCTCTATATGACCTTGGGCGATGAACTCATGTGACCACGCAATTGCGGACATGCTCAAAGGTGGTTTAAAACAAACTGCATTTCACCCTGCAATTTACTTCAAGCCTCCACGTGTCCATTCTCTAAAACCATGGTTTCAATTGTGGCATTCCCTCAACTCATTAATGTTTTCGCACCTTCAATCCACACAATGCATTGGGACCGTCGATCTCACGATCTTGATGATGCTCCTGAAATGATGATTCATATCTGTCCTTTCAATTTCTACGGATCAACGACTGTGATTGATATCGTGATCCGGGCTTTGGGAGTTTCAACTCTCAAACCCTTCTTTCATCTGTATGTCAATCTTCTAGAGTTGACAATCCATTGACATGTGTCCCTCTTGGATTAACAGTCGATATCTCCTTTGGGTCTCTGGACTCTGGAGATTTCAAATCTCAACTTCTCATTTCTTCTAACTGGATATTTCCTCTTTAATCTAATGGCTATCCTCTGCTATGGGACTTCACCCTTTGACATTCTCAAATTTAAGTTTCTCCTTGCTCTACTTCCCTCTAAGCATTTTACATGGAGCTTGCGATCTAGTGACACATGTCCTCTTGTAGATCGACGGCTCCCAGCTGCTTCAGCTATTCGGGCTTCGGCGATTTCAAACCTTTCTCCTTCATGTTTTCCTGGATTATTTTCCCCCGAATGCATAATCTTTTGACATGTACCCCTCCCAGAAATCAATGTCTAGGGTCTTCTTTGGGTTTTTGGAATTCGACACTTTGGGACTTTAGTCTAATCGCTGGTGGTAAAATTCTTGAAGTAAAACTCCCACAGTGACATAACTTGCTTACATCACTTGATGATGTGGCATGACCTGAGTAGTTGTTGCATGTCACTCAGATTCGAGATTTTCACGTACCTGAAATGTTGATTCAACTGGACACTTGTCATTATCAGATTGTGTCATGTGTCCTTGCTGATGTAGTCTTGTTGATGTGGATCTCCTCATGTGACACATGTTCTTCTCCTCGATCTAACATTTTTCCTAATTCTCGAAATGTATCTTAGATCGATGGCTGAGACTGACTTCGGACCTTCGTCCTTCAAGACTTTTCATTTCCTTTCCAACCATAAACTCTTGAAGTTATTTGCTCCAAAGTTGTGGATCGTGTGCCACCTGTTAGTCTTGATGATGGACGTTCCCTACTTACTTCGAGACTTTGACAAGTCCGCTCTTCTATGCTCATCCAAAGGCTTAACCTTTGTGCATTTATATATGGATCCAATGGTTGTTGATCCTCAGAGCTTAGATCCAATGGATCACATCTGTACTTCTTCTATGTGCTTCCTCTGGTCATTGGACATTGATCTAATGGTCATCGCATTTTCTCCAGATCTGATGGTCCTTATTGATTTCATATTTTAGGCTTCATGTAATTCAAATTTCAAGTTGCCAATTCTTCTGAAGTGAGATTCCCTGAACAGTAACCTCCTCGTAACTTTTGACCTGAAAAAAATGTTGTTTGTCAATCATGTTCTTAGATCGATGTCTCGATCTATCTACGATGCTTATCTTCTAGCTTATCCTATCCTTCCACTTAGAATGATCCAATGGTTGTCAGGTATTCGAGATTGGTGATCCGACAACCACTATCATTCTTCCTCCTGAGATTTCTCACTTTCTTCTCCGCCTTCTATTCTTTCCATCAATGACAAGCACACTCTTCATGTAAACATGAAAACAATCTCCTCCTTTGTCATTGATGGAAACAGGCTGCATTATTATTATTAGACCTCCAACTGTAACATCCATACAACACCTTTTTCTCCCCCTTTGACATCAATGTCAAAGAAAATATAGAGTGACTATGTGCTTCCCCTAATCAGATATACTAGGAGAACTCTCCCCTTGATCAGATAGATTATTTAGTTTGATAACGGGGTCATGCCTAACTTCTAGTGTAGATACTCAAACTGAGCTTTTGCAAGTGGTTTAGTGAATATATCCACAATCTGATATTTGGATGGAATATAATGCAAAGAAAAAATAGTGTTGGTCACCTGTTCCCTCAAGAAGTGATACTTGATGGGTATATGCTTGGTCTTGGAGTGAAATACAATATTATTTGACACACTAATCACACTAGTATTATCACAATGAATTGGGATCTGTGCAATATATTTTACCTCCAAGTCTGCAAGGTTCTGAATCATCCACAATATTTGGGTACAACAAGTGGTAGCTACAATGTATTCAGCTTCTGTAGTTGATAAGGAAATGAAATCTTGCTTCTTGCTCAACCATGCTACAAGGGAATCTCCTAAGAAGAATACACCTCCACTCGTGCTTTTCCTTTCATCCACGTAGTTATCCCAATCAACATTTGAATAGACTGAAAGTTGAAAGTTCTGATTCCTAGGATACCATAGGCCATAGTTCATTATTCCTTTCAAGTATCGAAATATTCTTTTGACAGCTAACAAATGACTCTATTTAGGTGCAACCTGATACCTTCCTACCATTCCAACAACATGCATTATGTCTGGACGGAAGGTTGTGATGTACAATAGGCTTCCTATCATAGACCTATATGAATTCTGATCAACAATAGGTGAGTCATCATCCTTTCTTAACTTGCATCCAGTGACCATAGGTGTGCTCATAGGTGTAGAATATTCCATTTGAAACCTTTTCAACATTTCTATTAGATATTTCTCCTAACAAAGAAATATTCCTTCAGACCTCTGAGTAATTTGAAGACCAAGAAAAAAGGATAGTTCCCCTATCATAGACATTTAAAATTCAGACTGCATGGTAGGAGAAAACCATTGTACCAATGAAGCATTATTGCTTCCGAAAATGATGTCATCTACATAGACCAACACAATGAGCAAATCATTACCCTATTTTTTGATATATATATTTCTGTCAATTGTTCCTCTCTTGAACCCTTTGTCTTGAAGATACTTATCTAGACAGTAATACTAATGACGAGGATCTTGTTTCAACCCATATAAGGATTTCTTTAGCTTGCAGACAAAGTTAGGGTTATCTGACAGTTGGAAACCCTCTGGTTGTTCCATATAGACTTCTTCTTTTAGATATCCATTTAGAAATGTTTACTTGACATCCATTTTATATACTTTAAACTGTTTATGACAAGAATAGGCAAGAAACATTCTAATAGCTTCTAATCTTTCTACGGGTGCAAATGTTTCATCAAAATCCAGTCCTTCTATTTGAGCATATCCTTTGCAGACCAATATAGCCTTATTTCTTACAATATTTCCTTTCTCATTCATCTTGTTTTTGTAGACCCATTTGGATCCTACCACATTTTTATTTGCTGGCCTAGGAACGAGTTCCCAAGTTTCATTCTTTTCAATCTGGTCCAGTTCCTCATTCATTGATTCTAACCAATTTACATCTTTACTGGCTTCATTAAAGTTCTTAAGTTCCACCATGGATATGAAGGCTATATGTGATTGCTCGGTGTCTTTGATTATCCTTCTCCTAGTTTGTACAGCTTTGTCTTTCTCACCAATTATCTGACTTTCAGGATGATTCTTTTGAGTAATTTTGGAGGAAGGATTTGATGTTGATTGTCGTCCTGACTCTTCTTGTCTGGGTGTCTCTTCTCCACCCAATTCATCATCTTCTTGTGATTCTAATATTTGTTGTTCTTTATCTTCATTATTCTCATCATCTTTTTCATCTGAGTTAGTGCTTATTCTCTGTTGATCTTTTACAGGAGCTTCTTCATCAATTCGAACATCAATACAGTCTACTAATTTATGCATTCTTTTGTTAAAGCATATGTATCCTTTACTGTTTGTTGCATATCCTAATAAGATACCTTCATCAGCTCTACCATCAAATTTTCCCAGATGATCATCATTATTCTTGATGTAGCATTTACTTCCAAATACTTTGAAGTGCTTGATTGATGCAGATCGACCAAACCACAACTCATATGGAGTTTTATCACTGTTCGGCCTTAGATAAACTTTGTTTAGAATATGAACGGCCGTGTGAATAGCCTCCACCTAGAAGGTTTGTGAAATGTCCCTTTCATTCATCATATCCCTTGCCATCTACTGAACTGATCTATTTTGGATTTCTACAGCTCCATTTTGTTGAGGAGTACCTGGAATAATATATTCTCTTTTAATTCCATGTCTGTCATAGAATTATTTGAAATATTTTGACATAAATTCTCCTCCCTTGTCTGAGAGAATTTCCTTTAACTTCCTTCCTATCTAATTCTCAGCTAATGCCTTAAACTTTTTGAATTTCTCAAATGCATAAGATTTTTCTCTCAAAAAGGAAACCCACGTAAGTCTGGAGAAGTCATCAATGACTAGCATAAAGTAATGTTCTCCTCTAGTTCCTTCCTTTCGTGATGGTCCGCACAGATCCATATGAACACTTTGAAGTGGTTTCTCTGAAGATGTGAAACTCTTCGATTTGAATTCAGCACGAGTTAGCTTCCCCATTTGAAAAGATTCACATACAGAGTTATTAGGCTTATATATTCTTGGAAGGTCTTTCACAGTGCCTTCATTATTCAATTTGACCATATGATCAAAGTTTAGGTGTCTAAGCCTTCTGTGCCATAACCAATTTTCATCAAATTTGCTTAAATGACATTTCTCCTTATCTTCCTTTAGAACATATACATTGTTTTTAGTTCTAACCCCTTTTTCAATCAACTCTCCTTTGTTTACTGTCTTTATTTTACAATTATTGGAGGTGAAAGTGACTTCTTTTTCACCGACACTAAGAAGATTATGCTTTAAACCATCAACAAATAGTACATCTTGAGCTTTGCTTCTTCCATTACTTAATATTACTAGACCTTTACCTCTGATCTTTCTTGGAGCATCATTTCCAAAGGTCACACTCCCTGATTTATTTTCTTTGAGTAATAGGAAATTACTTTTTTCACCTGTCATATGACTGGAGTATCTGTTGTCAATATACCAGGTGTATTTTTGTCTTTGAGCTGACAACACTAATCCACACTTATTATCTTCATTCTTCTTCCAAACCTTGACATTTTCAGCTCTGTGATTTGAATCTGGCTTATAGTTTTTTAAGCGACAGTTTGCAACTTTATGTCCATAATTATGGCAGATGTAACATTCTGGTTCATTGAATAAAGGATCATAACGATTGTTATGTGTAATCTGCATCTTTTTCCCAGCCATCACATGATTTGTAGTCAATGGTTGTTTGTTACTTGGCTGCCTCATTCTTTGTTGTGGCATATATTTATTCCTTGGTTGTCTTGATTGCTCATGTCTAAATATTAAAGAACAATTTATAGCTTTGTGGCCAAACTTAGAGCAATAAAAAAATATCCATAGAAAAAATCTTTGTACCTGGAAAATTGTTGTCCTCTTTGAGAAGGTCGATTTCTTCCATGCTGATGATTTCCTTCAGAAGAGGGTGTATTATTTCTTTGTTCTACAGATTCAATTATGGTAGCTTTTCCTTCAATCCTCCTTGGGGGATGATTCTCTTCCTTTGTTTCTACAGGTTTGTTGTTGTCAATGGTTGTAGATTTGACAAACTTGATGGATTCTTTATTACTTGGCTAACCACTGCTTGATCCCTCTTCATAACCCAAACCAGTTTTAAAATTTGAATTCCTTTGCTGATTCATAATGGAGGCTAATCCTTCTGAGGCTTTAATACTTGTCAGATTATGATGATATAAGGCCTGAAATGTCTCTAGATCTTTTCTGACAGTCTCTACTTCATCTTCCAATTTTTCACCTTTTGTTTCGGCTTCCTTCAATTTTTGTTTGAGGATGTCTTCAATCTTCTTAGCTTCTTCTAACTTAACCTTCAACCGAGCACTTTCTTCAGATGATTCATTGCATGTTTTCTCATACCTGAGCAGTAACTGTTTTTCTTTTATTTTCTTTTCTCTGAGTCTATCAATCTCTTCCATGGCACTGACAAGTTCTCCTTCAAGATCTACTACTGCTTCACAATCAACGAACTCACTTCATGTTTCTTCAATGTTTATATCTTCTAAAGCTATTAGCATGATATAATTTATTTTATCTTCAATATAAGAGTCACTTCTTTCATCATATGAGGGATCATCATCATTGTTTACACAAAGGCTTTTCTTCTTAAAATTAATCTCTTTATAGACCTTCTTGTGTTTGTGCTTCTCTTCATCGTCATATGTCTGATCCTTTATTTTGTGAGGACACTTAAATGAAAAATGACCTATCTTACCACAGTTGAAACATTTGAAGGGAAGTTTACCTTTGTATTTTCCTGATCCTTTCTTCAGTCTTCTCACAAAATTTTCTTCAATCTCATCTATATCGGAGTCTTTGTTTTTCTCTACTTTAAAAGATTCCTCTCTTGTAGTGGATTTACCTTTAGTGATTATCATTTCATAAGCAGTTAGGGTTCCAAGAAGTTGATCTAGTGTCAATGTTTTGAGATCAACTTTTTCCTCTATAGCAGATATCTTTGAATTAAATCTATCAGGAAGAGATCTTAATATTTTCTGGACTAGAAAAGATTCATCTATCGTTTCACCTAGGCCTTTCACAGTGTTGATAAGTTCTTCTATACATAAGAAGTACTTACTGAAAGTTTCGTCTTCATCCATCTTTAACTGCTCAAATTTCAGTTTGTGAGTCTGAAGTTTTGCGTCTTTCACCTTTTCATTACCTTCATAACTACTTATCAGCTTGTCCCACATAAATTTTGCTAAATCACAGTGCATGAATTTGAAAAAATCGACTTCAACAAGTCCATTGAAGATGGCATTCATTGATTTTTCATTAAATCTAAACTCCATCTTATCATATTTTGAGGCCAAGACTACAGGCTTCACATATCCCATTTCAAAGACATCCCAAACATCAACACCCAAAGACATTAAATGTGTTCTCATTCTTATTTTCTAGAAGGCAAAGTTTGTTCCATGAAATAGAGGGGGTATATTAGTTGAACTTCCATCATGACTAGTCATGTTCAAGCTTATGGATCTACCTTTGATCAAAGGCACCGGCTCTGATGCCAATTGTTGGAAATATAATTAAGACAGGGGGGGTGTGAATTAGTTATGTATCTAACCTTGAAACATTTCCTTTTATTTTCTGATTCTTTCTATATGTGTTGTTGATAACTTAACATGCATAGGTGTACAATATTTGATAAATGACACAAAATACATAGGGATACTGACTTTCATGAGGAAACCCATAAGGGTGAAAACTTCTTCTTCTTCTTAGGATGTCAATCAAGCTCCAACTTTCATGTACATCACAATATTTGAGCTCCAACTAAAATATGAGGCTACAACCTCTGATAGCAAGCTACAACTTGTAGAGAGAACAAACTCTTAGAATTATCTAGCACCAACTAGATGGAAGAACCAACACCCAGGTTTCTCTAGCACCCACTAGATGGAAGCACCAACTCCCATAATATCTTCTAGCACCAACTAGAATATAGAGGACTACAATCGTCCCTAGCACCACCCTACCACCCTGATTGAATCTTACAAAACTTTACTTACTTTCTTTGTCTCTGGTATGGTCTGTTACAGCTCCATGTCTCCTCTGCCTTCTTCAGCTTCTATGCTTTGTTCCGCTTCTGCATCATTCTTCTTCTATGCTCTGCTTTGCTTCCTTTTGCGCTCAACACCACCTACTGTTCAACTTCTCTTCTACCTTTTATGCTCTATGCTGCCTCTGCATGCACTTCACCATGCCATGGATCTCCCCTTCCGGTTATGCACTCTGTCTCATTCTACCCACATGCATCACTTTCGTAAAAACTCACTATATTCTTTGTTTTGCATGTATTTCTCACACCGAGTCCTATGCATGATCATCATTCAAACTCTTTGTCTAATCTAGTGGTTATCTTGAATCTGTTCATCATCAGTGGTCGTTATTAAAAGATTATTTGGCTTCTCTGGTAGTCACAATTCTTCATCTTCTCTGTCAGTTACAACCAGTCACTTTTGGCTTCATTGGCTTCTAAGCCACTTCCTTCATGTGACCATCGGCGGTGACCATCCGCCTAACCAAAAGGCGCTTCATGACATGTGACTTCAGGAATCTTGGTATGAGACATCTCGATTCTCCCAACTCCCTATATCTAAAGTGGAGCTTAGCGACGCTAGGTCCTTCCTCTATTTTCTGTCTCCACGTGACTGTTGGATGTGACCTGGGCCCAAGCACTTTGGGACTTCACATTTTGGGTATTTGGATTTGAACCAACCCCGACTTTCCCGAATTCCAAACTCTCAAACTCTGAACTAACGCCTAGCGAGCACTAGATCCATTCTCGATATGACCTTGGGCGATGAACTCATGTGACCATGTGAATGCAGACGCACCCAAAGGTGGTTTAAAACAAACTATGTTTTTCCCTGCAATTTACCTTGATCCTCCACATGTCCTTTCTCCAAAACCATGGTTTTGATTGCGAATTGCCCTCAACTCATTAACGTTCACACACCTTCAATCCCCACAATGTGTTGGTACCATCGATATCACGATATTGACAGTGTTCCTGAACTGACGATTCAAATCCATCCTTTCAAGTTTTGCAGATCAACGACTGTGATTGATTTCGTGATCCAGGCTTTGGGAGTTTCAACTCTCAAACCCTTCTTTCCTCCGTACGTCAATCTTTCGAAGTTGAAAATCCATTGACACATGTCCCTCTTGGATTAACAATCAAGATCTCCTTCGAGTCTCCAGACTCTAGAAATTTCAAATCTCAACTTCGAGTTTCTTATTATTGGATATCTTTCGAAATGGAAGATATGATGACATTTGTCCTCTTTAATCCAACGACTATCCTTTGCTCTGGGACTTCACCCTTCGATATTCTCATATTTCATTTTCTCCTCACTCAGATTCCCTCTGAGCATTTTACCTGGAGATTGCAATCTAGTGACACCTATCCTCTCGTAGATCGACGAATCCCAGTTGCTTCGGTTGTTCAGGCTTCGGTGATTTCAAACCTTTCTCCTTCACGTTTTCCCGTATTATTTCCACTCGAATGCATAATCTTCTGACACATACCCCTCCTGGCAATCAATGACTAGGGTCTTCTTTGGGTCTTCGACATTTGAGACTTCGGGACTTTAGTCTAATCACTGGTGATAAAACTCTCGAAGTAAAAATCTTGCAGTGACGTAACTTTCTTACGTTACTTGATGACATGGCACGACTTGAGTAGTTGTTGCGTGTCACTCAGGTTTGTGATTTTCACGTACCTGAAATGTTGATTCAACTTGACACTTGTCATTATCTAATTGTGCCATGTGTCCTTACTGATGTGGATTACCTCATGTGACACATGTTCTTCTCCTGAATCTAATGGTTGTCCTAACTCCAAAAATGTTTCTTAGATCAACGACTGAGAGCAAATTCAGACCTTCGTCCTTCGGTAATTCGGGACTTTTTGTTTCCTTTCCAACCATAAACTCCCAAAGTGATTCACTCCAAAGTTGTGGATCGTATGCCACCTATCAGTCTTGATGACAGATGGTCCCTTCTTACTTCGGGACTTCAGGACTTTGACAAGTTCACTCTCCTACGCTCATCCAAAGGCTTAACCTTCATGAATTTATCTCTAGATCCAATGGTTGTTGATCCTTGGCACTGAGATCCAACATATCACATATGTACTTCTCCTCTATGCTTTCTCTGGTCACTGGACGTTGATCTAACAGTCATCACATTTTCTCCAGATCTGATGGTCCTTATTCATTTAATATTTTTGGTTTGGGTAATTCGACTTTCAAGTTGCCAATTCTTTCGAAGTGAGATTCCCCGAACAGTAACCTCCTCAGAAATTTTGACCTGAACAAAATTTTGTTTGTAGATCATGTCCTTAGATTGATGGCTCGATCTATCTATGGTGTTTCTCTTCTTTCTTATCATGTCCTTCCACTTAGAATGATCCAACGATTGTCGGGTATTTGGGATTGGTGATCCAACGACGACTGTCGTTCTTTCTCTCGAGCTTTCTCGCCTTCTTCTCTGCCTTCTATTCTTTCCATCAATGAAAAGAAAACTCTTCCTGTAAACATGCCAACACCATGTTTTGCATTTAATATGTGATTATTTTATTATGGTTGATGAATGTTTGAAAAAGTAAAAAAATTGTCTTATACTGATTCACCCCCACCCCTCTTAGTATAAGTGTGTGCTCATCAGTTGGATGATGATGTTGCATATCCTAAGAAAGGATTGGGATCCATTTCCTTTTGGAAGCCATCATGTGATGTTCTGGAGTTGAATGATGTTTTGTTTTTTCTTAGTTTAAAGAAAAGTCTTCTTTAAATTTCTTGTTTGGTATATCATCAATGTAGAGTTACATTTGAAGGATAATAGTGCACTATTAGTGATTTTATTCTAGAGAGTTTGACAAATTTGGCTAGAGGTGTGTTAGATGGTGGAATTTATAGGTTTCTTGTTGATGTTGTGGCATGTGTATACTTTAACAGGAAGCTAGATGATCCTTGTATACTTGAGGAGGCATGTGTAGATCATTTTTGGTAAGATTCCACAGAGGTAAGTGAAAAACCCATTGTGGAATCAATGATTGATTCCAGGCTTGCAATTGATGGAAGTGTTGTAGAGTATGTGGATAGGGTTGTTGGATTGTCTCAAGGAGAGGGGGTTAACCTTGATGTTACTCCTGCTTCAAGATTCTCTCAGAAAGAGGGAGATAACCTTATTGAGGCTGTTTCCATAGATGATTTTAGGGGCTAAATTTCACAAATGGTCTAATTTTCCATGGTTTTTCCCAAAACAAATATTTGCCAATTTCCATTTTTTCTAAAAATAATTTGCCCAATTTCCATATAATAAAATTATTTTACCTTTAAAATCGCCAAAAATTTATAGAAACTATACAAAATCCTTATAAATTTGAATATTTTTACAAAAGCAACGCCAAACATTTTACATTTTGCATATTAAGGACTAGTAAGACTAGCTCAAGTTTATACATTTTAATATAAATTTCCATCCTTAAAATCATTCCTGGTTGTTTCTTTAGTCTTTGGAGGCTTTTTAGGTGCATGAGAAAGATACTCATGATTAAAAGTTGTTGACAATGCTTGTGGGTTGTTGCTTGTACCACGAGCTTGGTATTTTAGGATGGCTCGGATTTGTTTAGTTTTTATCTTCGTGATTTTGATAGATATAATCCACTTATCTTGGTCATGTATGAAGATGCGATTATTTTTATAGGATGTCTTACACAACTCATGATGTGGTGTTCAAATATTTTGGCTTGTAATGTTTCCTTGGGGGATTATGGATTTTGGTAGGTTGTTAATGATCCAAGGTTTTGTTCCTTTGGATTCTCACATGGTCAGTGACCTTTGGAGGTTCGATATGCTACACTAGTTTCTTGTTTTGTTGGATCTAGTGATTCTTACACATATTATAAGATCTACATTCCAACATAGCAGAATACTATGGTAACTTGAGATATGAATTTTGATGAGGATGTGAGGTCCTCTAGCTCACAAGGTTCTCCTTAAGGGATTGGGTAGAGTGAGGAGGTTTTTTTTCAAGAGGTTGATTCAAAGGTTATATAATATTTAGATGTAGGTGTGGATGAGATGATATTGGATATGAATATGACATCACCTTCTACTCTATCTTGTAGGAAGCTAATATGGTTTAATCATACATTAGATGATGCAGAAGAGCATGTAGGAGTGTCTAGATATTTGGTTGGGGTGATTATACCTCCTAGGATATATGCTAACTATATTGCATTGGATTCTTCCATTTGTGAGCCTTCCAATTGTTTTGAAGAAGTGAGGTGTGATTCCTTGATGGAGGAGTGTAATGTTTAGGAGAAAATTCCTTTACATTAGCTACTGATTAATTATGAGACTACAATAAGTTTATATTTACAGATGATAGGATAGGTTGACTTGAAAAGGGAGAATATTGATGTTGGTGAAAATAATTTCCTTGTAAAGAGAAAGTGTCATCTTTTGGAGTTATTCTGAAAGTGTTTACACCATAATTGGTGGTGCTTCATGTGATGTGGGGTGCTTGGTCTATTTATGGGCCTTTGTTTTTATGTGATGGAAATACAA
Source organism: Picea mariana (assembly GCA_032191745.1). Classification (NCBI taxonomy): domain Eukaryota; kingdom Viridiplantae; phylum Streptophyta; class Pinopsida; order Pinales; family Pinaceae; genus Picea; species Picea mariana. Next base: position 92,759 of record JASDQU010680276.1, on the reverse strand, counting down.
ATGGGAGTTGGATTTCTCATTTATTACTAGACCTTGTATTAATTCTTATGTGGCACACTTCCTAGGAGAATTAAGAGCTATACATCATGATGTCATTCTTCATGATTTCCGCATGAAGAGTGGGTTGATTTTTTGAAGGAAAATTCACCTTGGATAAGTGTTGGGAATTTTGTAGAAGAGTGTTGAGCCCTATATGGCATGGTGATACTTGGTTGCTTGCATGGATACTTTTACTTCACTTGAATATGCTTGGGTTGAGGAGTGCTCATGTAGTTGGGGTGGACTTGGGGAGGAGCACATGGCTTAGGATATTCATTTGAGCAATATGATACCTCAGGAGGAGCGTTGGACACATATCATGGATCATTCCATATTTGATCCTTTCTTATTATAAGTGCATGCATTGGACCTTGACATGTGTCACATAGAGTTGGAGTGCTCCACATGTGGATCTATCTTCTTGTAGTTAGGTTGGTTTTCATGTACTAGGTCCACTTCATAATGTAGGCCTTGATCACCTATCATATAAATAGAGGGAGGAGAGAGTCATTTCTCTTGGACTTGTACTTTTTCATTCTTGTACTCACATGATTGAGTTATATATTTGAGACTAGGATGAACTTGTATTGTTTTAATGTTCTTCATCTATACTTGTTCTCTTTGTCTTAGTGCTAGGTTATGGGAGGAAGTTCAAGGGAAAATATAGGGTTAGGTTTTTACATAAAGGAGGAAAATAAGTTAGGGTTTGTGATAAATCCTTAAGAGATAGAGAAGCATTATATATTGTGGCTCGTGAGAGAAGAAGATTAGGGTTTTGTGGCATGTGGAAACCTTAATGCTATTTGTTATGTTCATTGTGGAGGAGAAGAGAAGGAAATTTCTTGGAAACTTGTGGGATGCAAGTGTAGGTGCCAAGGAGGACTTGGTGATGATGATGCTAGATCATTGAGGATATTTGGTGGAGTGACCAACTTTTTTAGGAGTGATTCCTAGCTAGGTGGAGTTGGTGGCTACGGATTTCTATTGTTGATGTTTTACTTATACAACTAGAAGTTATAGTTCTTCTTTATTATTATAATCATTTATCACATTAGTTGCGTAAATAATATCACTGAAAGAGAGGAAATCATAGAAACAATAGAGACACATAGATTATCCTTGGAAACCCTCATGGGGGAGAAAACCCAACAAATTTTTTTTCAATATAGATAGACCAAAGACCGAACAAAAGATCCTCATATACTCCTTCACTAAGAAGAGTAGTGCACCACTTAACCAATATATAACAAGAGATCGACCAAAAACCCTCCTTGACGTCACCCCCAATTGCAACAATTACTCCTCCAATAATTGCACACTTCTTCATAGCTGCAGAGCTAGTGTGGTGAGCTAGAAGGAATATTTAAATGATAAAGTATTGGAGAACTTTCTATTTATGGAAAGTGGTTAACCCTAAAATAAGGAAAATAGGTTAAGTGACCTAGAAATGGGTTAAGTAACCTAAAAATGGGTTAAGTGACCTAGAGGATGAAAGTATAAATAAGATATCAATGGTCTCTTGTAGATCATCCT